>CANXYC010946572.1:0-14622 GCA_948193065.1 Aleurites moluccanus
TCTATTCTTAATTCCCAACATCAATTTAATTATCTCTTAGAGAAAATCTGCATTTAATTCGGATTTACTGTTCATGTTACTATTCATCACAGTCCTAAAATTCTGATTTCCTTCCACATTAATTACCATTAATGTCTTCAAATTGCTTGCAATAAATTCTATACGCCCAATATTAATTATTCTGACCAACAGACTTAAATAAATCTAAAAGAAAATAACCTTGGAAGAAAATTTACCTTATTTCTTCAAAATTGAATTTCCTGAGAGTTCTTGCTTAAATCTGATGATTTCTGCCTTAATATAGAATAATCTAGAAGTCTAATGCATTAATTTGAGTATTAATGCCTTAGAAAATAAAATGGAACTGATCTGAGAAAAGACTGAAATTAACGAAGAAAGAAGGAAAGAAGAATCGTGAAAAACGCTACTGGGTTGCTGGGGTTAAATATACCACTGCCCCAGAAATCTCGCTTGCTAGCTCGCCAATCCACCTCGGCAAAGCTACCTTGCATATGCCAGCTCGCCAAACTGATCCGACAATGCCACTTCGCTAATCCAGCTCGCATATGTCACCTCGCATATGCTGCCTCGCCAAACTCTCCACGTGAATTCTTCCTCGCGAGCTCTTCCTCGTGAACTTTTCCTCGTGAACTCTTCCTCGCGTATGTCGCCTTGCAGATGCCACCTCGGCAATGCCTCTTTGCCAACTCGCTTCGTCTATCTCCCTCTTCGCCAAACTCTGTCGCGGACTGCCACTTCACACATTCCCTCTTCGCATAATGTCTCTTCGTAAAAATGCCTCTTCGCATAATGCCTCTTTGTAGAATGCTACCTCGCTTTTCCTCTTCGCCAAATCCTCTTCGCCAAAGCCTCTTCGCCAAAGCCTTCTTCGTACATGCCACCTCGCATATGCCTATTCGCCAATTGCCACTTCGGCAATCTCACCTCGCCACTTTGCTAGCTTACACTTCCAGATCGCAAAATGCCACCTCGCATTTTGCCGGCTCACCATAACCAGATCTTACTAAGCTAAAACTCTTCCTCGGCAACTTATACTTAACCAGCTCGCAATTGGGCTACAAACATCCAAACTTCCTGATTCTTTTTGCCACTTAAAATAGAGATATAAAGGCTCAACATATCCAAAATTTAAATCATAGAGACAACCACATAGACCATGGTGACTCTCTAAATATCATCCAGACTTACTGCCCTAAAAATCCATCCGAACAATCCTGATAATCTCCACTCTCCACTGAGTTATACTTATCCAAAAATCCTGAAGTTTTACAGCCATCAACACAACACATAAATAAATATTTTTCATATTTATACCTTTGGCTCAATCTGCCTCAGTCATTCCCAGAAATTCCAAACAGACACAACTTCTTGCAGAAATACCCAACCAGACCAGTCCTCCATATAGGAACATAAATCATTACACACACAGAATTTTGCTAAGCCATTTTACAGAATTTTAGAGACATAAACTCATAACTTTCATGTTTTACACTTTACCAAATTATTTCTTTAAGGTCATGCAATTATCCTCACAAAATCTTACAACTGCAACCAGAAATTCTGGATTTCTCATACATTCATATTTGAAATTAATTAATTCTTCAAACATACAATTTAATAAAAATACAATAAAATTGATAGATATTACAGCCACTATGTGCGCATAGCCTAATGGCACTTCCATTAATGGAAGATTTCTGCCACAAAGATTCATTTAATTATGGTATGAAAAAGAAATTAATTTTTAACATGTTATATAGTCCAAATTGCCAATATGGAAAAGTAAATCATGATAAACATGAGGAACTTGCAAGGTTTATGAGATAATTAATCAAGCTTGTACATGGTTTATATATCATATATTAGGAATATAAGTACAATAACATGTTATCTACTCTTCTTTGGCTTTAGGAGCTTAAGTTGTCTTATTTAATTCTTCACTTCACTCAAAGTTTGAAGGATTTCCAACATCTACATACCTTCATGTGGAGCATCATGAATTATATGCATGTAATAGAATTTTTGTTATTCTTGCATTTATAAATTCACAATGTTGCATAATTCAACTTGAATAAACTTAATTTCCTTTGATTTTTCTAGCTTTGTCTAAATTTCTAATTTAGGTGTACGCTATCTATGATTAAATCCTTCAATTGCTAAGAATTCAAAACAAATTCAATCATAAATAACTTATCTAACAGTGAATTATTCTAATTTAATCAATTCCCAAACTAATTCTTTGCCACCGTGCATCTTAGGATTTCCTACACACTTGAAACCCTAGTCATTCAAGAACACTAAATATGAAATTCATGTATTAAAGGTAGTTTTATTGGTTTTAATTGGTGTATCTTACTTTTTTCTATACCAAAATCATGATTCGTGTTCAAGTTAATTGAAAAAAAAGGTGTATAGCATAGAAACTTACCAATTTGAGGTTGTTATGGTTGAAGAAAAGCAAGGATTGCATAAGTTTTATTAGATTACTAACTTGACTAATAATGATTATTTTGAGTGTTAGTTTGATGCTAGAGTAGGGTGATTTGAGCTCAAAATGGATTAAAATGATGGGGGAATGAGTTGAAATTCTTAGGAGAGACGTAAAAGATGTAATAAGGATGCCCAAGAGGAGAAATACCCATAAATTTCATGACAACTAGCAGAAAAAATAGCAAACTCTGTCTGGGCTATAGGTTGTTTACTTGTGAGCTTGATCTTCCTTTCTGTCCTATTTTGATCTCTTTTTGTTTTCATAATAGATTTGAGGTCTAAAAAAAGATAAGAATTTTATCATAGCTTTCCAACCATACATTATTTGCTTAAAACTTCAATTTCTAAGTGAGTCAAATACCTTTAATAAGTTGTTGTGCTGGAACTATTAACTTTGAAATTCTACACTTAAATTTTTTTTCATTATTTTTCACGCATGAAACTTTTCCAAACTTGCTAAATGAGTTCTAATTTACTTAAAACATATTTAAAATATTAAATTCTAATTTTCCATGATCCCAAATTCACTTTTAGTTATATTTAACTTAGTATGCAATTAGGATTTCACATGCACATAAACATAATGTAAATTAGTTTTGCTATTTCTATGACTTTGTAGCTTATGATTCTTAACTTTCATGTTATTACCACTCTAAATCACTTATAAAATTTATGTTTCATGTCTATTAGGACTTGGTTTTAATTTTCACTAGGCTAAACTATTCATATATATAGTTATTTAACTCACCTAAATTTAAGATTTTTTTTTGAGAAAACCTAAATTTAGGATTTTATGAATATTTACTTGCTTAATCACCTAAAATGAATTTGATTACCTATTGGTTCACCTATAATTGATGTTTTGGCCCAAAGTAGGCTCTTATAATATGGTCTTATCATTACTCCAATGTATGGGAGTTATATATATAAATTTTATTACTATATATATACTAATGAACTTTATATTATTGTTCAAAATGCTAAAAATAGTTATCACATAGGTTTAAATATTATGAAGGAAAAATTATTTGCGGATTGTATATTTTGGCACTTGAGCTTTGTAAAAAATGTCATGTGGCACCATATACTTTTAATATGTCCAATTTAATACATGAATCATTAATTTGGATACATTTAACATAAAATGTACAATCAATAAGGCGCGTAGAAAAACGTGCTTTTTAGCGAGTAAATAACTTTTTCAATGCATAAGTGGCAATGTAAAATGACAAGAAAAACTTGTTGCAAATTGGAAAAAAAAAAAGACTTTGTTTGCACTTTTTCTTTGTGATTTTTAAATTTGTTTCTCTTTGCCTTTCCCTTTCATAGATCTCAATCTCTGAGACTAGGGTTACATTTTAGTACTCTATTCTTAATTAAAGCATGTCATCTCTCACAAATTCCTTCTACTCAACTCTAAATACCTATCTCCCTAAGCGTCTATTAACAATGCCATCGCTCCTTAACTCCAACAATCCTCTCTTCTGGTATCATTTATCTTGGGTTGCTGGATCAAGATTGAGAAGAGAGTGGTACAACAACAATCATCACAGTAATTCTTCTGTTAAGTAGAGATGACGATGAAGATCTAGTGCTTAATAAAGTGTGTGAGTAAATCTCCTTATCATTGTCTATTGCCAAGTACTAAAAAAAAATCAACGACTCATATATGATAATTTGATGAGCATAGAGTGTTCACCATGACACTATTCAATGTCATACCTCTTTGAAGGCTTAGTGGAGATGTTGGGTTGGATTGTTTTTGCTTTATTGATTTTAGCTAGCTCTTATTGGAGGCTTTCCGATCATTTAGATGTTAGTGAAGGTGGCGATTAGAGATATCTTAAAATTGGTAATGAAAAAGAAGGTGATGTATAGAAGGAAGGGAAGGTTTATGAAGAAAATATTTTATTTATAATAGCTAGTGATCAGAAATTGGCCACCTCTTATTTTAGTAGACTTCTACTTTTAGTAACAAAAATGCTAAAATTGAGAACAAAAAAGAAGAGCAAATGGAGAATGGAGATAAAATTAAAGGAGAAATTGGTAACAATAATGAAACAAATGCAATAGGAGCATATCAAGATGACAAAAAAAAAAAAAATAAAAAAATAGAGAGACTATCAAGAAATCCATCAAGCCCAATAACAAAACTATTGAACTCTCATGCTCTATTTTTTTCCCCTTAATTTTCTCATTTTCAATCTCTAGCTTATTGTCTCTCACCATTTTTTTTATGTGCTGATGGATTTGCAACTCTTGATTTGGTCTTTTTTATTATCTAATAATTTTTGCGTTTGGATTGCATAAATTTATGCTAGTAATTGACAATAAAGGTGAATAAAAAGAATGTTTTATTTTTGGGTTGTTGAGTTAAAGTTGAAGAGAGAGATGTCACACCCAAACTCCTATAGTGTGATGATCCTAGGGCATTGGTAGGCTTAAAGCCTCCAAGGACCTATAGAAGCCATTGTCATAACTATATCTTCCAAGATCAATTATCATATAATATTCAAATCATATATGCAATTCATGTAATAAACATTTAATCATAAATAAAAGGTTTATTAATGATCTTAGTTTAAGGAAAAGGTAACCAAGTCATTATCATCAAACAAATTGGCTAATCAAGATGAGAGTTTAAAAAATAGATCAATATCAAGAGGAAATTGTTTTTTAGTCAATCATGGTACAATTAGCAATAAGAAAGAATATATATGGATCATAAAGAAGAAATAAGCAATATTCATTAGGTCATCATGCATTAACATATTCATAACTTACCTCTGTGAACACATAATTTTGCACCCAAGCATACTCGGGTCATTCCAGACTGATTAGCAATAGACCGGAGATCAAAGTCGACTCTGAATATAGACAAATTTGATCGTACCAGACTGATTGGCATCAATAGGAGGTTAAACCACTTTGAATCAGCTGAATCAAACCAGATAAGCATTAGAACAAGTATGGTGGCAGTTGCCTTTGGCATTGGCAGTGCCATCAATGGCATAGGTAGCACTTGGCGATTTCGCCACTAAGGCTAGCCTTTGTCTCCACCAAGGCTTCCTTCTGCAGCCAATTGTTTTATTTGCTGCTACTAAGGTTCAACATACATGCCACCAAACTCAGAACATGAATCCCATATCAGTTTTCAGTCAGGTTTCCTCTAGACATTTCCCTATAAATTCAAGCCTCAATTAAATTCTCAAGACATACCATACAACTAAGTAGATTTTTCCTTAGTTGGATCTCTCTTCTCCCCCTATATTCAACTTTCTTTATCATAAGCGGTTCAATTCTCTTTGATTTCAAATCAATTTCTTCAACTCTCTTTGAGTGGGAGGAGTAGAAGACCTAGAGTGATCTCTCTTTGAGTCAATCTAGAAGCATTGTCATTCTGTTAATTTGACTAAATAATTCAACTTGGTAATTAAAAATTGACAATAATCAAACCTTTATGCTAATTTTATTACCAAATCCAAAGTGGAACTCCGATCCGGACAAATCCTAAAAAGGCGTCCCTCGCACAGCAATGTATTGTGTTCTTACCTCAAAATTAATTAGTAAAACATCAATTAAAAGAACCAAAACATGATAAAATCAAACTTTTCCTAAAATTAGACCTAACCCCCTTCGTAAGAAGTAGAACTGTGTGGGTTTTTATTCCTATTCAATGGGATATGCAGACAAGTTGCTTCATAGCTTCAAATAAGAAAACACCAAAAAACCTTTCTTTTTCTTTCCAATATTGTATTTTGGTGAATGTGTAGTTAACCTAGAATTTTCATAAGGGTTAGAGTTAACATCCCCTATTTTGGGTTTTAATTATAATATAATTGAACTCTTTTATTTTTTTATTGTTTATGTTATGAATGTTGTAAATTACTTTATTCATGCATCTTAATTTCCATTCTTATAGCTTGTTCATGAAATTTTATTTTCATAAATCGATTATTAAATGAAAAGTCAAAATGAGAGTTACTTAAAATCGAAAACCTAGTTCCCAAGCTCAATCCTGGTTCTAAGGTCAAGTGATTTTATCTTTGGGTTATGTTTTGGAGTCAAATTGAGTTTTCCTTTCTTTTCCCTTAAAAATGAAGATGGCGATTCTATAAATTTTCAAAATAAAAGTTAAAGATAATAATTTGCAAATGTACAATAAAAACTGTCTTTAGTACTTGGAAAATCATCCCGAAAGAGCATCTCGGTACTCGGGTGAGGCTTCACAGTTGGCAACTCTACTGGGAAGAATTAAAAAAAAAAAAAAGTCAAGAGGACTACTAATTGATTTGAAAGAAAATAAAAACTCTTTTTTTAAGTAACTTTTATTTTGGTTTTTTATTTAATTTTTGATTTGCATGCATCACTTTGCATAACCAGTTACAAATCAAAAATTTCGGCTAGCGAGTAACATCGACCTGGAAACTCTCTTTGAGTATGTTGGGGGATAGTAAAAGAATTCACTCCGTGATGAATCTTCAATCTTTTTAAAGTGTAACGGGTAATAGTACTATTGGACCCATGTGAGGTTTCTTACTCATATGTGGTTAGATATATCACTGCCCTAGTGTGACGAGTACCCTTTTATCCAATCCACCTAGCCCTCATATAATGATCTTAAATCTTAGACCTTAGGACCCATGAATCATAATACTAGTGAATCGTCATCATGAAACTTTTTTCTTGTACCATGATTATACATCCATGCCATGCTCACCCATAATAGTTGGACCAAGAACCCATGAGTCAAAACCCATGTATACCAAAAGCCTTTTACCCCCATGACTTAACTAAGATGACCATACTATCTTAGATTATGAACCCACTTAAACCTTGGATAAACCATACCTAACCTATAGTTCTGATCTTTTGGAGGTACCAATGGCTGACCTACCCGGGATTGAAGTTAGAACTGAGCTTGAACCCATAAACACACTCCTCACCAATCTCCTCAAAAGGCAAGAAGACACATTCCAAGCTTCCATTGAAGCCCAATAGAACTGCTTCATTGAGATGAACCTCCAGTTTACTGAAAATATGAACCAACAATACCAATCCATTCTTTAAGATGTGAAGACTATGCTAGACATTCAGCTACCAAGTCATCCAATCCAAAAACAAAGGCCTCTACTTTAAAGCTTCCTATAATTGATCTGACAAATAATGGGTCGACCTCGGGTGTAACTATTACCAATTCTCTCTTCCAAGAAGGAGAGGACCAAGCTGCATCTGAAACTAAAAAATCATGGAAAAGTTTGAAGCTATGGAAAGAGTTCTCAAAAACATTATGAAGACTTGATTGATGTTGATTCTCTTGCACTCTTTCCAAATGCAAGGGTACCGCCAAAGTTCAAGATGTCATCCATGGACAAGTTTGATGGAACCACCTTCCCCAAGACTCACCTTAAGATGTATGTGGGGGCAATGAATCCTCTTAGAGCGGACAATGAGCTTTTTGCTCAATTATTCCTACAATCCCTTACTGGAGCGACAATGAGATGGTTTATAGACCTAGACACTAATTTCAAGAAATCATGGGATGAAATTTGCAATGCTTTTATGAAACAATACCACTACAACATTGAGGTGGACATCACAAGGAGGGATCTCGAAACCACCAAGCAACAACAAATGGAATCTTTTTCCACTTTTCTTACTAGATGGAGGGCAAAGCTGTCCAAATGATGAATAGACCCACCAAGCAAGAACATATTGACATCATTATCAAAAACCTCCTCCCAAGATATCAAAACTACCTTTAAACTTAATACCTCCTAGATTTTAAAGCTCTCATTGCCACAACCTCCAAGATTAAGGATTTGATCCAAAGTGGACATCTTAAATACGAAACCACTAGCTATTCAAGGTTCAGAAAGAACACCAACTATTCTTCCAATTTAAACCACTCCACCAATTAGAAAGGTGGGGAAGTAGCTGTTTTGTCCAACCACCCTCCCATGAGGCTTAAAAGGAGATCCTTCACTAACTTCGGCATATATGTGGGAATGGTGTTTAGAAAGGCATAGGAATCCAAAATGATCACCCTTAGAACCAATGGCACTACGGAATCCTGTACTCAAAAGCTATAATATAAGTGAGTATTGTGAATACCACCAGGCTCAAGGGCACAAAACTGACATGTGTAAGAACCTAAGGCACAAGATCCAAGATTTGATTGATAGTGGAGACATTCTACCTTTAGGGCCCAGGCCTAACATCACAAGCAATCAACTTTCGAACCACCAAGTCCAAATCAATTGCATATGCTCCTCTAAGCTAGAACACGATCCAATCTCTTTGATTTGTTCATGTGAAAACCATTGTTATGTGCTAGATCTTAATGACTTTGTGGATGAGCTCAATGTCATAACCTGAAGTGGAAGATTCTACCAGCCTCTTGCCCAACCAACCCAAGATATTTCTCCAGCTCAACCCATTCCTCCACCTGCTAAAAAATTGAAAAGCAGCAATAAGCCAGATGAAGATGTTGTGCTAAAGCAATTGAAAAAGACTCAGGCAAACATTTTCATTTGGAGCTTAATCTAGTTATCCTACCCTCATTGCCAAGCTCTTTATAAGGCTTTGTATCAATGCCAAGTTCCCATTTACATCTCACCTGAAACCTTAGTTGCCTCTTTGACCAACTCAACCAAGGCTGCATCAATCACTTTCAACAAACATAACTTGCCCAATGGGGAGGATAGCCATAACCACACCCTATATATAGCAATCATGGCCTGAGGAAAGACAATCCCAATAATTATAGTGGACATGGGTCAGCTTTGAATGTGTGCCCATTAAAGGTGGGTAACTATTTGGGTTTGGGAACTGCAGATTTCACACCTTCCGATTAGATTGTGATGGCATATGATAACACAAAAAGAGAAGTTCTTAGAGTAGCTACCCTTGATATGACCATAGGACCAGTGACTGCACCTATCCCCTTCCAAGTGATTGATGTTCCAGCTTGTTTTAACCTCCTTCTTGGAAGGCCATAGATACACAAGTTCAAAGCTATACCCTCTTCCCTTTTTTAAAAGCTCAAATTTTCCCATGGAACTTCTGTGGTCACCATAAAAGGAGATATGCATGAAAAGTGTGAGGTCTCTAGTTCAGTACCCATCTTAGAGATTAAGCCTAAACCTTGTGAAGTTACATTGTCAGGATTTTCCTTTGACACTATCCAATTCATCGAAGGTGATGAAGGTAAAGAGTTGGTTCTTTTTTACTTTGACCCCCTATGAAAGCATAACTGCGGCTAACATTATGAAAAAAATGAACTATTTTCTTAGTCTAGGTTTGGGGAGGAATCTACAAGGGATATTGTCCTTCAATGACTACCCTGTGGGCTAATCCACTATTTGGGCTTGGCTATAAGCCCACAGAAGAGGATGAGGAAGAGATTCAGAAAAGAGCTAAGCTAAGGGTTGAGGCTAAAAGGAAAGTTGAACTATTTGATTGTCAAATGGGCCCCTACTTTAAAACTTTAAATGGCTAATTTGTGAAACAAGTGGAAGATTTCCCTTATTATGGTTTTCCTGAACCTTGGTATTGCCCTTTAACCCAGAAACTGACCACAGGGTTTGAAATTTTCTTTGATATCAGGCTCGACTTTAAAGAATACGAGCCAATTTACATGTTGGAGAAGTGTTGGTAAGAAAACATTTAAGCTATTCTCTTTGAGTAAGTTTTCATGATTAAATGTGCAGTAGAAACAGACCCAACAAACTGATCCAAAGCATTCTTTCCCAACCACAAAATTGGCACTATGAGAAGATACCCTGCCTTAATGAAGTCGAGCTAGAGTCATCTATGTCTGAGTCTTAGTCATTCGAATCTTATTCGTCCAAGTCATTCAAGTTGCTATTTTCCTTTCCTAATTTGTAAAAGACCTTTTTGGTCTATCTTTTAACTTTGAATGTAACCCATAATGATTGGGTTTTTTCTCATAATAAAATGCTTGTCTTTTCCTCTTATTTTCCTTTGTCAGACTTTCCATTTCTTACATCCAATCAAAATGAGTCATCAAAAGAAAATGAAATAAAAATGATAAAGAATTAATTAATTTTGGCAAAAAAAAAATGATCCAAAACTTACATCATGACTCGAAAGAATTCAAGGACTATTTACATGGGAACCTAATGATATAATAGAAATTGATCCAAACATTGCAATTTAACTTCCATTATCACCATGACTGGGGCAGCTCCTTATTCCTTAGTTTATGGGATGGAAGTAGTTCTTCCAATTGAGATGCAAATCCGATCTGCCAGGGTTATATGTGAAAGTTAGTTAAATAAAGTAGAATGGATTAAAGGATATCATGATCAGTTTAATGCCATAGATGAGAAAAAGATGGATGCCTTGTATCAGATTCAGGGTTATCAACAGAGACTTGCCAAACATTTCAACAAAAAAATGACTAACAGAGGGTTAAAAGAAGAAAACTTGGTCTTGAAGGAAATCAGAGCTTTGGTTCATGATCCAAGGGGGACCTAATTGGGTTGGTTTGTACTTACTCAAGAAGATCCTATCTGGTGGAGAAGTCATACTCATGGACCTGGATGGGAATGAATTTTCAAATCCATACAATTTATATCAGCTAAAAAGATACTTTGTGTAATGAGTTATATAAACATAACTATGAGAACCTTATTCTCCCGAAAAAAATTAAAATATAAAAGTATTATGGAGATATGTTGGCAACCCACTTTGGGTATGGTCCAAAGCATAATATAATTATCATTTTTTGTGCCTAAGTTAATTGACTATAGCTCGCTAAGTTGAAAACTTGTAAAGGTGGCTTAGACAAAAATTAGAGGAGCTCGGTGAGTTAAAAATCTGAAAGGGCAATTTGGGCAAAAGTTAGAGCAACAAACGAAAAAGAAGGAAAGGAAAAAAGCAAAAGCAAAAGAAAAAATAATAATAAAATAAATGCCCAATTCTGACTATCATATCTGACAAGGTCATTGGCCATCATCCCATTCATCATAAGTTCCTGTCTCGTCTCAATACAAATCATGCAAATCAAATTCATGTCTCGTTCATTTCATTCAAAAATCAATGTCATAAGTCAAATATCAATCTCTCGTCCTGTTTTATTCAAATCATAAAGTCCAAACTATAGTCAAAATATCCAAGTCAAAATAAAAATCCTATCTAATCTTAGGTGGACAGAGGCAAAGCAAAAAAGCAAGAATCCTAACTACAAGTCCTCCTCCTCCTAGGATGGATATCTCTATCGTCATCTGAGTCATCTGAGTCCTTATCAACTGGTCTCTTTCTAAGCACTTTATCAGAAACTCTATCTATAGTCATCATCTCCGCACCTCTGGTGTTGACAGTCTCCTTATATTTATTTATCATCTTTGTCACTATGCTAGCTGATGTCTCTATAGCAATCATAACTCCATCATCTATCTTTATCCCAGACTCTAGCTCCCTTATCAAGGTGGATCGCCTAACCATCTCAGTAGGCCAAACTAAGGTAACCTCTTCCAACCATTCATTATGGCTCGAGCCACAATAGCATTAATCAAGGATGTAGGGAAAACAACCCATTCTGGTGGAATACCCTGTAACTGACCCATCTGCCTCAAAATCCTAGTACCCTGATAGAAGATTGTTAGCCCCATACCCATTAAGAATCCTATAGCGAAACTCATCGTTATGACGGAATCAACCCTATACCAGGAGCAATACCACAAAATATTGTCTAGATCTAGCTCCAACAGCTAAGCAGCCACTCTCTCTGTGAGTCAAAGCAGATCTGGGTCCTGCGCATATGGTACCTAGTAGTAGAATAGGGTAACCTATCTGGAGGACCAACTACCTAGAGATGATCCTTTAACCAGACCTAAGTCATCCCAAAATAGAAACAAAAAATCAAAAGGGGATCCAAAATAAAAGGAACCAAAGGAAAAGATTAAAATGTTATAACTAAAGAATGACTGGGTTCACAGACCAGGACCCCTGTACTTTATAATTAACATCCAAACTCAGAAGGGTCTCAATCAGAATCATACTTGCTATGGTTCACCCTTGCTTCATCCGAGCCACCAGCTCTACTATCTCAATATCTCCCTAACCAGGAGAATTGGAAAATATACATCTAACAATCATAACGAAAACCAATGCAAACATCCTAAACTTCTTCCTTATAGGATCCTTAAGGTCTTGAAACTCTTTAATCACTACGATGAGGTCAACACAATCTCCATGAACCATGGAACCAGCTAGATCATGTCCCAAACCAAATAGTTTCCTAAAAGATAGGAAATGCCCAACCATAGATTTCGAAAAAACAAAAGCATCATCTGAATTGCTGCCCAGAATAACACTAAACTCCTCAAAAGTGGGCACATCTCCTCTATGTTAACTCCAAAGCGGAATATATGGTCAACAGGATCCCAAAAATTCACACTAGCATTCAGAAAGTCTCAGTCTACTTTTACTCCTCTCAGGGTCAAGATAGAACTTATCTTATACCTACCTAAGTTCATTATGTCAACTTTGTCCAAGTTCTTAGTCTATAGGAATATGTAGTGACTGAAGTAGGGTTCTATGGGAAACAATATTAACTCCAAAAGGTAGAGAGAATTTTAAGAAAAAGTTCAAAAAGAAAAAGGACGAGTCAAGAATAATTTTTGCAAAGCAAAAAAGGTTATATATAGGCAAAAACTAATCTAGAACGAACTAGGGTTTTGGTGGCAACCTACTTTGGAACTAATGATGAAACCCAAGCATTTTAGCGGCAATACCATGCCCAACTAATGGTGATGCTAGCTGCACAAAATACCTTTGGCAGCAACTCCTTTTCATTTTGGCGACAACATCCCTTCAGCTTGACGACAGCTCATCTTCTTCCTTTTTGCAACGCTATTTTCTTAGGCTTTAAATTATAAGACTCTAGAACAGAATTCCCAGGGCATTTTAGGACATGTATCGCATAAATTATAAGCACGATCTTGCATTAAAGTTGCAGGAATTTTGCATTATTGCATAAAAACATCAGTTGCATAAAAGTCCATTGAAATAGAGGGTGCATAACAATCATAGCATGCATACATCCAATATTCATAAAAATTCAAGCATCATGTACATATCAGAAGTTTAGAAAGTAGAATCATAATTGCAGTTTCTCCTCCTCTAGTGGCGAGGGTCCTCTTATTGACGGGGCCGTCTGTCAACTTTCATCTAAGTCAGTAAAGAGGTGATAGCATCTCTATCCGGTGCCCTATCCAATAAGTTCACCGAATATAGCCAGTTAGAACCTGCATTGATATAGTGAATAGTGTAAGCAACAAAAATTACCAAATGATCATTTTCGAAGGTAAGAAGAAGACACATACCGCAATGGTCTAAGGGAAGTCTGGGGCAAGAGGATGAACCATATTTGGAACATGGTAAGTCCTCATATGACCATCGCCTCCGACATAAGGAATCTCTCTAGTAATCTCTAGAAAAGGGTTGAAGTCAACCTCTGTTGTGATTAGGATGTTAGGCGCAAGGGAAAACAAAAAAAAGTCCCAATCTAAGATCTCTATATTGATTAAAATCAAAGATTAGATTAAAGATTCAAGATCTTTTACCTTTGTGTTTGAAACTCTTTCTTCACTTGATCACCAAGAAAGGGTTGTAGCAAACCACTATCTTTCCACGAGATAAGGAAAGCCCGACTAGTAATCCACGCGAAGATCAAACAACAAGCCTTTTTGGAAAGAGAAGCCAAAAACCCTTATGTGCAAGTCAATGGTGTTTCGGCTTGATGGAGAATACAAGGAATTGGCTGAATTCTTCTGGTATTTCCACTCAAGGTGTTTCGGCCAAAGGGATGTATTATGGCTTCTTCTTGATTTAATTATGATCTCATCATATTTATAAGTCTCTTGACCAACTAGGTTTTAATCTAACGGCTTAGATTAAAGTAATAGGTTTAATGACAATAATGCCATTAATGAAAAAGTTAAAAACACTCCTTTGACTTTAGACCTATTGATCACATTCTAAATATAATCCTATGGTCCTAATTTAATTAAATACATCATATGCAAATAATTAAATTAGATAATTAATTTAATCACATTAAATTATTGCAAAATCTCCATA
>CANXYC010946620.1:0-15622 GCA_948193065.1 Aleurites moluccanus
TAAAAATAGCCTTACCCTTTATTTTTAATTAATTACATTTTATTGTTGCTTTAAAAAATATTTTTTAGAATTAAAAAATGTATTTTCATATTGTTTGACAAATTTAAAAATAAAAATATTTTTTATTTTATTTTTTTAAAAATAAAAAATAAAAAAATTTCAAAAAAATATTTTACTTTTTATTTTTAAATTTATCAAAAACATGAAAATAATTTTTTTATTTGTATTAAAAAAATTAAAAATAAATAATTTAATTTCTTCTTAAATTATTTTTTAAAAGAAAAAATATTTTTAAAAAATATTTTTATTTATTTTTTATTTTTAAATTTATCAAAAAGTATGAAAATAAATTTTTTAACCATAATTTTTTTTAAAGAAAAAATAATATGTAATTAATAAAAAATAAAAAGCAATAGCATTTTTATTTTTTAACTATCAATATTGATTATTTTAAAATTGGCTAATGATAAAATTAAACAGAAAAGATACTAATATAACAGAATATTTGTCATTGAAAAAATAGTATTTAACCCTAAAAAATATTAGAATATTTCACCTATTACTCAATATGGTAATTATCTACATTCTAAAATTAAAAAAAAATGGTAATTATCTAAATTAAGTAGACCTCTTTAAAAACATTTTCTTTAATGATTCGTGTATTGTGTTGTATAACTATTTCCTAAAATAAAGACTTTTTGAACTATTCTTGAAGTCTATTACTTTAATTTTTTTCTATTAGGTCATATCATGTGTCTTAAATTTAGCATGATATGTTGAATAGGTCTTAAATTTATTAGCTAACTAGTCGTAGTAGATCCACGTTTTGCGTGAATTATTGTGCCTCAATTTTCAAAATGAATTTTGAAATAATTCATTTATAATAATTTAAAAAATAAAATTTTATCAAAAATAAATTTTGATATTAATTATCAAACACTCAATTAATTTAAATCACGTTTTACTATAACGGACTACTGTGAAACGTATTTTTTAAGCTACTTAAATATTTCAGTATTGAAAATGGTAATTTAATTATTTTTTATATTATAAAAATGAAGTTATATAAATAATATTTTAAATATAAAATTGTTCATTTTATATCAAGAATTATTATTATAAATATATAGTATAGTTTTTAGATGGTATATATTAAATATCCTACTTAACACAATAGTTTCTTATATTTATTTATTTTTCTAATATTTTTCTACTTAATTTATTAAAATAAAATTATTAATTAAAAAATAAATAATTCACATGTAAAGGATAATAATCTATTAGTATTGATAGATAATTATTTAAAATAAATAATTAAATATTATTTTCATATCTTTTTAATTTTTCTCAATTTTTTAAATATAAATCAAAAATTGTTTTGCAAGCATACATTTTATTTCATAATTTTTGTATTGACTTATTGTAATATTTTATTTGGTGTTACAATATTGATATTCATTATCTATTTTAAAAATATATATATTTTTATAGAGAAAAATAAATAATATATTTTTAAAAATAAATAGAATGTAATATCATTTAAAAAAATAAAAATAATGTCACGTCCTATTAAACAAAAATACATACTATCTCATTCGAAAAAAAAAAGGTATATTTTTATTCTCATAAATATCAAGAAAAGTGATTAATTTAATTAAAATAATAATTTTAATTTAATTTTTTTTTTATAAATATCTCTTCACTTATTTTTAGTAAAAATTATCTTGAAAATAACTATTATTTATTTTTAAATATCAAATATTAAAATTAATAAAATTTTATTATTCTAATAGAAATAATTAAAATTTCATGATTAGTTCGCGTAACAGTAACTCAACCAAATTAATTATCATTTGAAAAAATAAAGTAATCTATAATTTGGACAATTTATGCTTTTTGGATGAAGGGTGTATTATTTTAATAAAATAAATTGGTAAAAAAGAGAGATATGTAGAATTTTCCTTAATTTGCGTACCATTATGGCCAAGAGAATTGTCCTCAATTTGTAATAAATAAGAAGATAATAGGTTGTTTGGAAATAAGTGAAAAAGGAAACCAACGAAAGAGTGGGAAAAGAAACAAGCTTTGCTAAGGTTTGTTTCTATATTTTATACTTTCTAATTCTACCCATTGAGATGGTGAAGAAAACTGAGGCCCTTTTCACATTATCATATTAACCATTATAAAAAAATAATTATCAATTAAATTATTTTTCTCAAATTAAATTTTGTATGAATAAAAATAATTACTATATTCACATATTAAAAGAAATACAAATATATATATATATATATATATATATATATATATATAGTATAATTTATGAATTAATATTTTTATTTTTATAACACATAAAATTGAATATATTATATATGCATATGTATAAAAATAATTATAACCATAAAATTATTTTACATATAAATAACAATAGTTTTTAAATTGTTATTAACTAATTAATATTTATCAGCTAATAATTAGCAGTAATTGCTATTAATTGATATTTATTAATTAATAGTTATCAGTCGTTATAAATAATTAAATCAAACAGATTTCAAATAAAAAAATTATTAAATAAAAAAAATAAATATATTTTTTTTTATTCATATAAATATAAATATATGTGGGTGTATTTTTATTTCAATCACATATAAATTTACCTAATATAAATAAAATAATATATTATCGTACTATCTAATAATTTATTCTTCAAATAAAATAATTGAGGTTATAATAGTGATTTTAGATCTTTAAGCCATCTCATTATATTTTTATATATCTTAATTAAAAATTATCATTGCTATTACACCAAGATATATATAATATTTTTTATCATTCTTTTTAATTAATTGGTCTATATATATAATAAATTTAGTCTATATATATTTTATTTATTAATATTTAAAATTATCAAAAGATAATATTTTAATTAAATTAAATAATAATAATTTATGTATATTAAAATATTTTAAAAATATAACTAAAACCCGTGCAAAACACGTACTCGACTAATAGAAAGTTATTCTAAACCTATTGTTCATATAAAGTTTGATAAAAACCATATAATTGAAGATTTAAAAAGGTATTAAAAATAATATATTGACTAATTACCAAAAAAGGTATATATATATATATATGTGTGTGTGTGTTTAGAATTTTAAGATAATAAAATGTTATTCAAAATTAAATTCATAAAATTAAAATTATGGATACTATAAAGATTAATAAAAATGTAATTATGCTAAATTGGTTTGATTGTTCATAGCTTATTAATAATTTGAATTTTTTGTCATATTTAATATTTTATTTTTTATTTTATATATTTTTTTATATATTATATAATTAATAAAAAAATATTAATTATTAAAATATTTTAAAAAAATACAAACATAAAAAAAAATACATAAAACATAAAATGAATATCAAATGAGAAGGAAGATCAAAATTTATTTATTAATAATCATTAATTATTGTTAATAATTGATAATTGATTGTTGTTAAGTATTTGATAAAATTATTATTAATTCTTAATGTTAATATTTTATTGATATTAAGAAAAAAATATTTATATTTTTAAATTAAATTAGAGCAAATGGTAAACTTGTAAATATAAAAGTTTAACGAGACTAAAAAAGTAACTGTGGGCGTCACCCATGGTGCTTTTTATGTAAGACATGGGATAAGTTGGCACATAGTTCAATAAACACATAGAGACATGTGTACATGAGGCTTCACATCATCATATTTAAATTTGTAATTTCATAGTTTAAATATAAATATTACAATTGAATAAAAAATTCATTGATAACGTTCAACTCAGTATTAAAAATTATAAAATAAAATCTAAGGAAATGAAATAATTATTTTAAAATAAAAATAATTATCCATCAAATTATATAATATTTATATTTAAAAATTAAAAATATATATATTTCACATATTAAATGATTTCTTATTAATACAATTAAAATTAGACTAAAATAAGTATTTTATAATTAAAACTATTCCCTTATTATTATATGCTATTTTCAGTTTAAGTGAATAAAATAAACAAGTATAATATATTATAGGGGTATACATAGTTTGATTTGATCGGTTTAGAATAAATATTTTTAATTAAATCAATAAAATTTATTTTTAAATATTTTAATTTTTAATCAAATTAAATAATAGTAAAAAATATATAAACTAAAATTATTTAGATTCAGTTTGAATAATTCGTTTAATAAAAATAATAAATAAATAAAATAAAAATTAAAGAAATCATAAAATTTAATAAATATTAAAATAAAATCACATTAACAATCAACCTTATTAATAATATATAAAAAAAATTATGTACTTGAAATTCTATAGAATTAAAATAATATTATATTGAAATATCTCCAAATAAATTAGTAATGATCGAAATAACAACATAAAAATTCTTCAAAATATATAAATTCAGGTAAAATTAAATCTTGTAAAAAATAAAAATAAAATTTAAAAAGTTATAAATAGCTGGCCGTCAATTTAAATAAACTATAAACTAATCAGAGTATTAAAAAAAAACTCTCAAATTCTCTAATTAATGCTATTTTAAAAAATATTTAAAGAATATTATAGAATATATTCTAAAAAATGATATAGTTTTATTATATTATTTAATATATTTGAGATATTGCAAATTTGATTTTAATTTTATTTTTGTCCATATTAAATACGAAAGTTTGCTTTATATTATATTTTTATGGTATATAATATGTCTTGTAAAATAAATAAATAAAAGCATCCTATTCATTTTTAGAGCATTTAATAGACTCTTTATGTACTCCAACTCTTTATAATAAATGATTAATATAAGAAAATAAGAGCCCAATTAATTTTTTATTATTTAAAATTTAACATAAATAGTAAATTTAACTATTTATATTTATTTTAAGTTTAATTAATAAAATTTATAATTTTATATGCCTATTCATTATTAATTATCTCATATATTATTATTTATTAATTTTGTCACATACTACCTCATCCCAAATTTAAAATGCTTTTATAATATAAAAAGCACAATCTGAAAAGCTCTTGTAATATAATAATATAATATCTATAATTCCATATTGTCTTCACTTTCTTTCCTTTTTTTTTTTTTTTTTTTTTTTTTTTATAACATTGAGTTGAGAATAGATGATAATTTATTATTCAGAAGATATGTAATTATCGTTAGACTGTATATTGGTGTGTTACTTTTTTTTTTATAAAATTCATTGTCATAATTGTCAATAAGTACGAAATTAAATGGAGACTTGAGAAGATTATGATTTCCAATCTTCTCAAAAATAATATTTATATTTATGTATTTTTAATATATTTTTAAAAATATATTATTTAGTTCCTTTAAAATTTAAAATTTAAAATTTTAATCTATATATATTTTAAAATGAATACATTTAGTCTTTCAAATTTTTAAAATTATGTTTATTATTATATATATATATATTTTATAATTTTTTATTGATATATATATATATATATATATTTATTATCTTAAATTTTATAAAATTGTATTTATTATCCATAAATTATATTATTTATATATAAATAAATATTTTATAATATAATAAAAGGACTAAAAATTTCAAAAAATTTTATATTATCTTTACAAACTTAATTTCTTTTTGTTCTGTGTCTACTTAACTTTGAAAGTGGAACATTGTCAAATTCCAAAAAAGGTCCCCTGCAAATGCAACGCAACTAGGAAAACAAATTCATGCTATATAATATGTGTCATTATAATATATTTAAAACAAAAAACAAAATGCAAAGCTTTCGAATTACGGAAAATTAATAGAATTTACCAATTAATTCGAAATTATTATTAAAATTAATAGAATTTACTAATTAAGGGGGTATTTAGATAAAAACTAGCATTTTGTTAAAATAATTAATTTTGTTAAAAACGAACGTTAATTATAAAATTCATCTCCCCAGCTTTTAAAATTTACGTTAAATACTAAAAATAATTTAGTTTTTTTTTTTTACCCAAACATTTTAAAAATCATAAAATTCATTAACTTCCTCCTAAAACGCAATTTATAGCATTTAATTTCCTATCCAAACACTCTCAAACTTTAATTTTATGTAAGAGTTAAAGGTAGCAAAAAATAATTTTTGTGGTGAAGTTATTGCCATGATTAACAATTTCTATTAAAGGGATTTATTTTCAAAATATAAATTAATAAAAAAGAAAAAAAATTAACAAAATTTTTAATAAAATTAATCAGAACTAATTCAAATTAATAAATAATATATGAATTGTTGAGACTATAAATTTAAAATTTTATAATTAATTTAAATATAAAAATTTATTTATAAATATTTTTATACTTTAAATATAAGAATTTATTTATAAATACTTTGATATTTTTTTTATAAAATTCACATATATAAAAAGCGAAAGGAAATTTGTAGACAAATAAATAAAGGGTATAACAGTCATTTTATTATATAAAACAAGAAGACATGGAGTGCATTGAAGTTGTTGGGAGTGAGAATAATGAAACTCTTTAATTATACCTAACGCATCTTTTGGAAATCATCGCCTTCCGTGTCCCCATCAACTTCTCACTATAAAACATCGAGTTGTTCCAAAAAAAATTCTTAATAAATTATACGATTGATAATAAATAAAATATATAATTTATATATGATTAATAATTAGCAAAATATAAAATTTTATAAATTGCGAATCATATTATTAAATTTAACTGAAATAATAATATTTTTTCTAAATAAAAGCTGATTACATTGATAAAATATTTTTTTATGAATTATATTTAGTTAAATTTTCATATTTATAAATTATATAATTATTATGATTCAATTAATATTATAATTTTATTTATTTAAAAATTTTATTTATTTTAAAAAAATATTTTTTAAAATTAAATATATAAAAAATAAAATAAATTAATAACTAAAAAAATAATTATTTTATTTAATTAAAATTAAAATAAATATTATTTTTAATTTAAAATTACTTTTATTAAATTAAAATAAATATTATTTTTAATTTAAAATTACTTTTTATTAAATTAAAATAATTAATTTTTATTTAACTATTTACTTTTCTAAAATTAAAATAAATAAAATTACTTTTTAGTTATTTAATTTATTTTCTAATTTTATATATTTGGAAATTATTTTTATATATTTAATTAAAAAATATTTTTTATTCAATTAAAATTAAAATAATAAAAATATATATTTTTTCTCTTTTATATATATATATATATATATAAAAGGGAATTTTTTTTTTTAATATTCTAATTTTAAGACACTTTTAACCATTTTATTAAAATTTAATAAAAAAATAGATAAATGACCAAATTTATTGATGAAATTAAAATATAAAAATTAATTATTACATTCTTTAAGTACTGTCATCTCTAAATATCATTTTTATATATATATATTTTTTATTTAATTAAAATTAAAATATTGAAAAATATATATGAATAGTTTTATGTATAGTATTCATAAATTATATTTTTATTTATTTATTTATTATATATATTTTTTAATTTAAAATCAAAATAAATAATATTATTTTTATTTAATTTATTTTCTTATTTTTATATATTTGATTGAAAAATATTTTATGTATATTAAAATGAAATTATTTTATTTTATTAAATATGCAAAAATAATTTTATTTAATCAAATATACAAAAAATAAGAAAATAAATTACTTTTAAAAATTAATTATTTAATTGAATAAAAAATAATTTATATTAATTTTAAATTAAAATATACAAAAAATAAATAAATAAAATTATGTATGAATATTTAATACATAAAATTATAAAATTATGTATGAATATTTTATATATAAAATTATTCACATATATATTTTTTAAAATATTTTAATTTTAATTATTAAATGAAAAGTAAGAAACTATATATAAAAAAAAGAAATTGACGATATTTTACAGATGACAGTACTTAAAAAAAGAAAAGCAATTAATTTTTATATTTTGATTCTATCAATAAATTTGATCAATTTATTTACTTTTTATTTTTATTAAATTTTAATAAAATAACTAAAACTACCTCATATATATAAAAGAAAAATAATTTTTTAATTTTTTTAATTTTAATGAAATAAAAATTTTTTTTTGATAAATATATAAAAATAATTTTTAAATTTTATAAAAATAAGAAAATAAATTAAATAATTAAAAATTTTATTTATTTTAATTTAATATAAATAATTTTAAATTAAAAATAATATTTATTTAAATTTTAGTTAAATGAAATAATTAATTTTTATTTAGTTATTAATTATTTTATTTTTAAATATTTAATTTTAATTTTTTTTTATAAATAAATAAAATTTTAAGAACTAAATTATAATTTGCCAATTACTTTTTAAACTATATAACACCTAATGACGGAAATCAACAAAAAAAAAAAATAATTAAAACTATAAATTTTAATAATATTATGATGAAAATTATATCTTAAAAAAATATTTAAAATAGATATGCTTTTAGAATTAAGTTAAAATTGTGTATTATCAACCCCTTTTAATATATGATATTACCAATTTTCAGTGGTAGATGAGCCAACATATTCTAATGTTTTCAAAATTGGACCTATCACCAACCATTTAAACCTGCCAACTATACTGAAGTTCTGTTCTCAACCACTAACAAAATTTTGAGTTTTGAGTGCAAAATCATGATCAGTATTATTATTGGCTTTATTTATTTATTTTACATTTCACATTTCTCCAATTGGAAAAATAATTAATGTTAGTCATTGACTAGACATCATATCATTTGATGAGCTTAAAGTGGCAACATTGATATTACAGTGCTAATAAGGTATAATCTGGTCAATTTTTTCATTTTATTTAAATTGTGAAAAATAAAAAAATTTTAAATTTGAATCTTATTAAACAAAATTATTTTCATTTTGTTGTGCAGTGAATAATATTACACAAATATATTATTTTTTATTTTTTATTTTCAATTTTATGATTTTTTTTTCATTTTTAGTGTTTTTTTATATATATTTAATATTTGTGTAGTATATTTTTAAAATATGTTTGGTATATTTATGATATATGTCATATTTTTAAAAAAATATTTGTAGATATGTAGTATGAAACTTTTTTTCTAATAGTTAAAATAACATATTTTTTATTTTTTTGGTATTTTTAAAAAAATCTCATATTTTTATACACTGGACCTCCGAAAAAATAAAATAAAGGATGCTATTGTCCTTTACAATAGAAAGGGCTTCAACAAAAAAAGGCTGCTCCATTTAGTGCATAACTTGGGCCACTGTACGAGCCTGTTTCCAAGATAAGAGTTCTGGTGCTAGGCCTGCTGCTATGTTTTATGGACCTTATTTATTGCTTCTATTTAGGGCTTTGCATCTTCACAAACAAGAACGACTCATCGTCTGTGACAAACGAGGTCGTTTTCATGTAAATGCTCTTCATTCCCATACCCAACAAGAGTCTGAAGTCTACACAATTATAAATTAGTACCGTTTAGAAAACCAAAGGATCTATTCAGTCGTGCCAAATTTCAATTTTAATAAATTGGGTTTTTGTAATTTAATTTAGCAATGAAATTTAAAATAAAAAGCTAAAAATTGTCAACAATGAGTACAATAATATTTTTAAAAAATATATAAATTAAATAAAAAATATGATAAAAATGATGCAAACCACAACACCTAAGCGTTGATTAATATTGTTCCTTTCTGTGTGGTGGTTGGGTGGAGCTTTCTAATTACATGTAAGTAGTTTTAAGTACAAGTGAGGTAGTGACCTCATATGGCAATAAATTAAAGTACCTTCTAAGGAGAAGCCATCCTATTCTTTTCTACACTTCAAAGCCAAAATTCCTTAGCTAAGCTATTAATGCCTTACACGGAACCAAATTAAATTCATGACTTAAGTTTCCAACTTATTTTCAATAATACAAGACAAATAATTAAAAAAAAAACAAAATAGTCCTATTTTAATTAGACTAATGAATTTTGATTTGGAATTCTTAAAATTAATTAAGTTGTAATAGCTCATGAATAAATAAATTATAAATGTAAAATATATTTGTAAATAAATTTAAAATGATTGAATTATTTTTTTCTTATTCTTTAAAATACCCTAATATAATAAATTTAATTTATGATTATAATAAAAAAATTAGTTGTAAGAGAAAGAAATAAAAAAAAAAATAGACAGAAATGAGAAAAAGAGAAGAGAAAGAAGATAAGAGGATAAAAAGAAAAGAGAAGGAAAATAGGGACGAGAAAGAAAGAGCATGAATAAATGAGGAGTACGATATTTTTATTTTTAATATTATTTTATTAATTTTATAAAATTTTATTTATTTTGATGGAATTTAAATTAATTAAAATCAATATTTTATTAACTATTTCAGTCATAAAATTTTTTAAAATATGAAATTTATTTTTATGAAATTTCTTCGTTTCAAACAAATTATTGATTAAAATTTATAATCTTTTAATTTTGAAATGATTTTATGTATTGACTAATTAATTTTTAACTTAAAAAGTAAAGAATAGAGCAACTTAAATTGGGAACCGTTATGGGATTCAGCGACATTAGACAATAATATAATCTCTGTAACAATAAAAAAGAAGAAGATAAGTAGAAAGAAAGCAGAGGCAGAGCATACATTTTTGTATACATTAGTAAAATGGATAAGCACCGAACTTCGGACATTCCAAGAGAAGAAAAGGCTTTAAAAGGAAGAATACGGAAAGATCCATGAAACTTGACAACTGTCCTACCACTTGTAATTTAAAGCCCTTATTCACTTACACGTGTACTTAGCAAATACTCTATATAAATATTAGCTTCACTCATTCATATTTATCTGTTTTATATTACAAAGTCTTCAATTCTCTTCCTCTGTGATTTTGGAGCTTTGAATTTAAAAGGGTATAATAAAAGTTCAAAGAATTAAAGAAAGATGGCTACTGTGGCCAGGAACATGGCAGCTCCATTGCTGTTTCTTAACTTGATTATGTATGCTATTGCTTTGGGTTTTGCTAGTTGGTGTGTTAATAGGTATATTAATGGACAAAGCTATCATCCCAGTAAGTTCTCTCTCTCTCTCTCTCTCTCTCTCTCTTTTATTTTTCTTTTTTGGGTTTATTAGTTTAACTGTAATTTCATAGCTCTGAGACGACTGAAAGACAGCAATTTTTTTTTTTTTTTTTTGGGTTTATTAGTTTTAATTTCAACTCGTAACTTCATAGTTCTCAAGACAACTGAAAGTTACAGCTCGAGTCTTATTACCGAGTCAAAATTTCTGCAATATTTCAGGTTTTGGAGGGAATGGAGCAACAGGTTTCTTTCTGACCTTTGCTATATTAGCTTCTGTTATTGCTTTAGTATCCAAGTTGGTAGGTGGCCTCCATATCAGGACTTGGAGGAATGACAGTTTGGCTGCTGCTGGATCTTCTTCACTCATAACCTGGGCTATCACTGTTCTAGCTTTTGGGTACTAACCCCAAATATGATATCATATCCCTTTTTATCACGACCATTAATTTGATTTGTATTGAGTAATTGTTTCCATTATTTGCAGGTTCGCATGCAAGGAAATAAATCTAGGAGGACACAGAGGATGGAGACTGAGGGTAGTAGAGGCATTTATGATAATATTGACATTTACCCAACTATTGTATGTCCTGTTACTTCATGCTGGAGTATTTAGTAGCAGGTATGGTCCTGGCTACCGGGACACCGAATACGCCATGGGAGCTGGAGGGGAACCAATCCCTAAGGGTGGTACTGCAGTGACTGGGACTAGGGTTTGAACAGCGAATATATGTGTGTAATAATATATGCCTAATATAATCATCTTTCGTTCTCATTTTCATCCTTTTGGCAGGATGTATTGTGTCTGGTTTGTACTTTAATCTTCTTTATGTTTAATGTGTAATCCACTATGTGGTTGGATGGTTATGTAATTATTAAAAAAAGAAAGAAAAACCATGTGTTCAATATAAATATCTATTGCTTGTGTTGCAGATATATTAATTTCCTAATTAGCCTGTTTATCAATTTTATTTTTATTTTTTTGTTTATAATAAATTTTTGTTTTGTTTCTTGCGTTAAATCCCTTTTGCCCTATATTAATTCGAGCAGTTTCTTGAAATTAAGCCTTAATTAGCTGCTGCCTAAGTGTTAATGTTAAGGAACTCCAAACTCTTAGGTATATGATTTTTAGTTTGAATTTCCATTCTATTCACAATTAGTCTTGTGATGAGTATTTTTATTAATTTATTGAATGCTATAATATGGTCCAAAATACTAACAGAGATCCCGTGGAGTGAATGCGAAAATGTCTTTCCCTAACCTCAATTCTCACTTTAAAAGAGTGTCAAAATTAAAAGCGAAAGAAAGCTACTGAAGAAAATGTTAAAAAGGCATAAATCTGATTATCAAATTATCACAAAATTTGAATTTGAAGAATGTTATTAGTAAATGGTTTTGAATTTGTGATTTAAAAACTTGGACAAATAAAAAAAAGTGTAAATGAAAATTGAGTGTAAATTGGATAACTTATAGGGCAAAGAGGTTTGAGGGATATTAACCACAACGTGGCGCCAACCCTTTCCAGTTAAAAAAAGCTTAGATCTAATGTGAAAAATTGAAAGCATCAAGCCAGTGAAATTCTATAACAAGTGAAACATATGACAGTTAGCAGTGTTAGAGACTATTCTGGTGGGCAAACATGCCCCCATCAAATATCATTGCAACCAAATATCAAACACTAACTGAACAAAAATCTTGCAGTGTAATGAAAGATGAAAGGAGAAGGGAAACGGATTCTTACAAAACATGTTCCTAAAGCATTTTCTTTTAACTATGATGATCAGACTTGATCCAATCCCATTGCAGGTGTGTGATAAAGTACTAATTACTTCTAAGCTTGGGCACCCTCAGTTGAACCTTTATTGATGTAACCTTCCTTGCGACCTTCAAACCCTGGCCTCATGAGCTTTTTCTCTCTCTTCGCAATTTGTCGCATCTTTTTCTGGTGAATTCTATCAGCAATATTCTGTGATCTTGTCTGTTGTTTTTCTGATTTCATTTTATGTTGGTTTTCAACCCTCTCCTTCCATTTTTCTACATTCTTTTGATGCCTCTTTTTCTCCTTCTTTATGCTCTCTTTCAACAGCTTTGGATCATCATGGACCTTAATCCCTGCAGCTCTGCTTGTTGCTGTTTTCCACGAATGTTTCTTTCTGATAATATCCCCTTTCTCAGGATCCTTCTTAGATTCCTCCAACTCTTTTGCCTTTCCAAGTTCCTTTAGTTTTGAAAGTTTTCTCTTCTTCGCCTTTTTCCCAAGCTCCTCATCTTTCCCAAGTTTAACATGGCTAAATTTGAGTTCTTTTGCAGCCTCTGATGCATCCTTCTCCACTTTTTCTGCTGAAAAGCTCATTGTAGACTTGTTTTCTTCAGAGCCTGATTCCCGGTTGCGTTTCTTCTGCTGATTTCTTTCTCTCTCATCTTTCTTCTTCACCCTGGTGTTTCGATTTCCTTGCAGCTCTATAATTTTCCGTTGAAGTCGTTGACGGAGTTCTTCATATGTTGCTGATTGACCATCACCTTCAATACCAGATATCATTGGATTAATCTCCACTTCTTCTTCATCACTCTCATCATTTGACTTTTCCTTCTCCAAATTTTTCATAAGCAAATCTAGTGTGGTTGTAGAAGATTTCTCTGTGTCTAGCCGATCTCTCCGTGCTTTCTTGATGTTTTCTCTAGACTCTTTCTTTGCCAAAGCTTTTTCATCCTTGCTAAGGCCTTGGAACCATTTCTTCTCTTTATCATCAACTGGAAGATAGAACTTTGCAGGGATAAGCTCAATCAGCTTGTCAAAGAACAGAGAATTCTCATGAATTAGAGATTTAAGATCAATATCAGGATTGGACTCATCAGCAAGAATTTGACATTTCTTCTTCATTTATGCAGAAACTGAAATTACACAACAACAAAGGACAACCAGAAAAGAATCAGATAATTATATTAGCAAATAGTTACCAGTTAAAAGATTCACTTTTACAAGGACAACCAGAAAAGAATCAGTTAATTATTTTAGGAAATAGTTACTAGTCAAAAGATTCACTTTTATACTCTTTCTAGATAAAGGAATGGGTTGAATATTTCTCAAATGAGTACATAAATCATAAGCCAAATCAAGAAAATGTTCACATCCCCTCAATACTCGGCTATTGCAATCAATTTTATCAGTCCCCTGGAGTTCCCAAAAATAATAATAATAATTTCTTAAATTTTTATATTAGAAAATATATAAGTAGCACAAAATACTAGGGATGAGCATGGCCGGTTTGGTTAGAGGATTGGTAATTTTTTGGAACCGTCCCCAAATTTCGGGGATTTCTACATTCTTTCCTAAATTCAAAGACCAATCACCGTACCATTTATTAAAATCTCCGTATTCTTTTGTCCCGAAATTTGGTACTTTTAGTACAATTCACGAGTCCAGAAACCAATTATAAACTTGGTTAAATCCATTCAAATTTTCAATCTAACACACAAATTCAATAAACAATAATACAGCCATCTAGGGTATAACATACCAACATACCTAAATGGAAAACAGTTAAACCATAATTGACTGTAAAAGTGAAAATGTTCATGCATACTTCCACAAGTTGCAAGATTCAAATAGGTACAGCAGCATCATAACAGCCAATGCCATTGCAAATTGCAATGGAATGATAGTTTGCCAATCTAAATTACATGTTAACTGCAACAACAGTAGTAGTTCCATAAAATAACTAAACTATAACGAGTGTCATTACGATTACTTCAAAATTGAAAAGAAACAGCAGAAATTACTTATGAGGAATATGTACAACATCAAACCACAAACTGCAAAAAAAGCCATGCAAAAACGGACATCTAAATTGGCAGATTAAAAGGAAAATTAAAAAGGCAGGTTGAAAGAAAAAAAAGGGATTTGTTCCTTAAAGGAAAATCCGCACATTAAAAGGAAAAAAAAGGGCAAAGCTTGTACTAACCTGAAATTCTGAATAGACAAGAAATATGTAAGTTGAATCAATGATCTTGATCGGTGTGACTGGCTTGTTTGTGGAACAGATCTAACAAATAGATAAAGGAGACGGAGAGAAAGGAGAAAAAGGGGCGAACAGCGGCAGGCTGAGTTGAGTATCTTAGGGTTTCATTTATTTGGGTATTAAAAAAATGGTACTAAATTATGATTTAAGGTAAACTCTGTGCTTCCTAATTATTATTTATATAAAATAAAAATCATATCAATCCTCAAGGAAGTATTGCTGGTTAATAGTTAAAAACTAGAGTTGTCTATATCGTTTTTTTTTTCTTTTTCATTTGAATTTTTATATGTATATTAGACTATAAATAATTAAAATTGCCCTCAAAGCATAACAAAAAAACCTTTCATACATTATAGAAAAGTTGATAGTTAATAATTATAGTATTTTAGGTTTTTTATTTTTTGTTTCAATAGGTTAAAATAAAATTATACTAAAATTATTCATTGTGTTTGAATTTTAAAATAAAAATAATAATTAT
>CANXYC010946636.1:0-21438 GCA_948193065.1 Aleurites moluccanus
AGATATGGAGACATTATATGTATGGAGAGAAATGTGAGATTTTCACAGATCATAAGAGTTTGAAATATATATTTCAGTAAAAAGATCTTAATCTTAGGCAAAGAAGGTGGGTTGAATTGCTTAAGGATTATGACTGTGAAACCTTGTACCATCCAGGAAAAGCTAATGTAGTGGCAGATGCATTGAGCATGAAATCTTTGGGAAACTTAGCCCATATCCAAGTGAATAGAAGATAATTAGTGAGGGAAGTGCAGGAATTGCGTGATATGAGAATCAGTGTGGATTTGTCAGATTCAGGAGTGCTTTTAGCATATTTTCAAGTCAAGCCGGTTCTCAGTGATCAGATAAGAGAAGCTCAAGACAGAGATTCTCAGTTGGTGAAGCTAAAGAACAATGTGAGATCAAAAAAGCTCCAAGATTTACAATGACTGATGACATATTAAGACATGGTAGAAGGCTGTGCGTTCCAGCATTGATGGTTTGAGGGATATGATTCTTAAGTAAGCACATCATGCCAAGTATAACGTACATCCAGGTGCAACGAAGATGTACCATGACATTAAGGATTCCTATTGGTGGAGTGGAATGAAAAGGGATATTGCAGAATATGTAGCTAAATATCTAACTTGTCAACAAGTCAAGTTCGAGTATCAGAAACCTTCGGGACTACTTCAACAATTGTCATTGCCAGAATAGAAATGGGAGAGAGTGACTATGGATTTTATGGTTGGACTGCCAATGACTTTAAGAGGCCATGATTTAATATGGGTTATTATTGATAGATTAACCAAATTATCTCATTTCTTGCCAATCAAGACGACTTATACGGCTTCTCAATATGCACAGATTTATGTTATGAGATTGTCAAGCTTCATGGAATTTCAGTTTCGATCATCTCAAATAGAGGTACTCAGTTCACCTCAAGATTTTGGCAGAAATTTCAAGAGTGCTTGGGTACACAGCTTGATTTCAGTACAGCATTTCATCCACAAACAGATGGGCAATTAGAGAGGACCATCCAAACTCTAGAAGACACGCTGAGGATGTGCATTCTGGATTTTGGAGGAAATTGGGATGTTCATTTGCCTTTGATAGAATTTTTCTACAATAACAGCTACCATTCCACGATCCAGATGTCCCCTTATGAGGCTTTGTATGGTAGAAAATGTAGATCTCCCTTGTGTTGGGATGAGGTTGGAGGAAAGTATATCGAATGACCAAAATTGATAAAACATACATCATAAAATATTTCACTGATCCGAGAGAGATGAAAGATAGCTTTTAGTAGTCAAAAGAGTTATGTTGATCCAAAGAGAAAAGTCCTTCATTTTTTCATTGGAGATCTAGTATTTTTAAAGATCTCATCAATGAAAGTGGTTCTACGGTTTGGCAAGAGAGGCAAGTTATCTCCACGATTTATTGGACCCTTTGAGATTCTGAGCAAGATTGGAGAGGTTTCATACAAGTTAGCTTTGCCACCTAGCATGGATAGTATGCATCCGGTATTCCATGTATCGATGCTTAAAAATACGTCGCCGACCCTTCTCATGTGCTACAAGTTCCGGCAGTGGATCTTCAACAAGACTTGACGTATAAAGATATTCCAATTGCCATTGTGGACCGAATGAGCAAAAGGCTAAGAAATAAAGATATATCAATGGTTAAGGTCCTATGGAGGAATTAAGCTATAGAAGAGTGTACTTGGAAAAGTGAGCAGAGCATACAAGACAAGTACCCTTATTTATTTCAGGTTCAAGGTAAGTTCTTTAAAATTCGAGGACGAATTTATTTAAGGGGGGAAGAATGTAATAGCTGTTACATTTTTTTTTATTATTTTATTGCATGTTTGTTGAGATGTTGTGGATAGATTAATATTTTGGAGAATTTCAGAATTCTGTTTGTAGGAAGAATCTTGTGAGTCAGTTTTATAATCTTAAAGGAATAACTTAGAAAAGTATAAATCATAAGGGTTGTAGATTTATATCTTATTTATAAGTCTGAAGAATTGCTTTGGAAAATTATGTGCGTAATAAGATATGCCCTTCAACCAAAGCCTATCTAGTTCTCTATTTCCTGCAGAAAAATCTGAATATGTTTGTTATTTTCTGAGAATATTAGAGTCTGATTGAGTCAAAAGTGTGAGCAGAAAAATATTTTTGTATGTGTTATATAGATAGTTATAGGACTTCAAGGAGTTTGGAAGATTGTAGCTCTTTTGCGAGCTGGTTTAGAGTGAGTTAGCGAGGAAGGTTTTTCTAGCTCGGCAGATCAGGAAGTGTGATTTGGCTTCTCATTTGGCGAAGTGGGATTGGCGAGGTAGAATTGCCGAAGTGGCATTCTGCGAAGTGGAACTAGCAAGGTAGAATTGCCGAAGTGGCATTCTGTAAGGTGGAATTATGCGAGGTGGAATTGCCGAAGTGGTATTCTGCAAAGTGGGATTGGCGAGGTGGAATTGCCGAAGTAGCATTCTGCAAGGTGGAATTCTGCGAAGTGGCATTGGCGAAGAGGGATTGGCGAAGTAGAGAATTGGCAAAGTGAGTTTGGCGAAGAGGGATTTGCCGAAGTGGGATTAGTGAGGCAGTGGTTTATTTAAAAGAAGAAGCAGTAGCCATTTTCTCACGATAACTTCTTCCATTTTTCCTTCTTTCTTCTTCATTTTTTCTCCTCTCTCTCTCCAATCTGTGCCATTTATTTTCTAGTGCATTAATACTCAGAGTTAATACATTAAATCATTAAATTATCGCATTCAAGGCATTAGATCCTCATTCCAAACTCGGATTCTTCTAAAACTGATTTTTTGAGAAAATAAGGTAATTTCTCCAAATTTCATTTTTCTTTTTAGATTAAGATCTTTGGTAGTTAGAATAATTAATTATGAGTGTATAGAGCCTTTTATTTTGAGTAATATGGAAGATACCAGAATTTATGAAATTTGATGAATAGTGACGTGAATAGTAAGTATATTCAAATTTTCAGATTTTCTGTAAAAGATGAATTCAATTAATGATAGTAAACAATAATAAAGACTATAAGATAGTTAAAATTATAAGGAACCATATTATATATTATTAATTGAGAAAACCCTAATTTTGAGTATTTGGGAAAATATCATAGGAGAAGAGAATTCAAGGAATTAGAGGAAATTTATTTAATGTACCAGTGATTAAGAGAGATTCAAGGATAAATTTCTTGAGGTAAGTATAAACATGACATATGGACACTGTTTTCTTGAAATTGAATGATTAATTCTTCATAATATCCATTTAAATAATATTTCTATTCCGAAATATTATACGGTGCACCCATATATTGAAATTCCCATAATATTCTCAAGTAATGATAGATTTGTCCCATGTAATTACTATATATGTGAAAATAACTTGTTCGTTCTTCCTTGGACCAAACTTATATAAGACCTATTTGTTAACTTGAATAATTTTATGTTTATATGTTGATGGTCTTGCAACCAATATTATTTCTTGTGAAATCCAAGCTATATGACCCATAATATGTATATGTATAGAACGTTTTTCCTAATGAGAGTAAATTCATTGGTCTATCGTGCACTTTGGGAACCTAACTAATAGGGTTTTTATCAGTATTCCACCTAGAGGGGACCATGAGCTCTAGGCATATGTCTGGCCAAGCATATGTTTGAAATAAAGTAGCAAGGCTACTGATGCGCTCTGTTGTGATAAGGTAGCAAGACTAATGATGCACTCTGCAGTTCTATCATACAATTTGACAGTGATATTCGATTGTGAGCACTTATGTTCTTATAAGCATAACCTTATGATATTTCCTTATCCATGATCCTTTGGCTTGACCTTTACTTTGCATGTTTATATCTTACTGAGTTGAAGACTTACTCCTTTTCTGTGGATTTCAGGTGGTAGTGTAGCTCGAGGGGGAGCTAATATAAAAGACAAAAAATTTTTATTCATTCCTCCAAGAAGACTCTATGTAATTCTTTTGAGATACATGTATATGTATATATATATATTCATTAGTTGGTATTATAGTATTGTATGTATGAGGAGTATATTCTAGGGCTCCGTAGTTAGATGTTAAGGGTGATATTATTTTGATGTCTAAATTGTTACAATTGGGCTACCCTTGTTCCTTATTGATGTGGGATGTATCTTTTGATCGATAAGAAACAAGAGGAAATCATATGATAATGAATGTAAGTGTACAAATGATTACTGCATGAATCATAGAAATGAATATTTATTATGATAACTATATATATGATGTGGATCTGTATTGTGTATGAGATCCAAGATATGGGTGTTCTACAAGTTTATGGTGGCCTTAAGCCTACCCTTAACTTAGGACCGTCGCACCACTAGAGTTGGGGTGTGACACAATATGAATAAAAAATTCATAAAATAATTTATCTACAAAAATTAGCAAATCAATTGTCGGATGTACTTGCTAATCTTAAATGAGTAACAAAATATCATATAACAGCTGTTAATATTTTAATTTGTATTGTCATCCCAGAAGGACAATATATTAATATTAATGAATTTCAAACACACTTGAAGGGTGAAAGACTATTAGTTATAAGGATAAAAATCCTTGAAAGAGAAAAAGAGTAAATAATAAAGATAATTTTATTGAAAATACAAATACTAACATAGATACACTTCCTGAAAAAGTACAAGTACCTGAAATTAGTAAAAATGAAGAGATATTGATAAATTATATTAGTTATGAATAAAATAAAATCGAAATGAAATAGTTGTTGGCTATTATTTTGCATATAATGTAACATATTTTTATGAATGAAAATAATGATATTGAACCACAATCTATTCTATAATGTTGAAATATAATTGATTGGCCAAAATGAAAAAATGCAATACAAGCAGAATTTGATTCTCTTGAAAAACATAAGATTTTCGAACCAGTAGTCTAAATATTAAAAGATGTGAAACTATTAGATATAAATATATTTTTGTACGAAAAAAAAATGAGAAAAATAAAATTGTAAAATACAAAGCAAGACTTATTGCATAAGGATTTTCACAAAAACCTGAAATCAATTCTGAAGAGATATACTATTTTGTGGTTGATGCAATAATATTTTAATATTTTATTAATATAGCAATGTATAAAAGACTCGATATGCACCTAATAGATGTAGTCACAACTTACCTATAAAACTCAATTGATAATGATATGAAAATCCCTAAAGGCTTTAAAATACTAGAAAAATATAATTTAAATTCTCAAGAAATTTATTCAATTAAATTACAAATATCTTTGTATTAATTAAAACAATTTGGGTTCAAATGGTAAAATCATTTTAGTGAATACTTGTTCAAAGTATAATATAAAAACAATACTATAGAAAAATTTGTATATAAATTTATCATAATTATTGTATATATTGATGATTTGAATATTATTGGAATTCCTGAAAAACTTTCAAAAATAACATATTATTTGAAAAAAGAATTTGAGATGAATTATTTTGAAAAAATAAAATTATGTCTCGATTACAAATTGAATATTTGACAAAAGAAATTTTTATTTATCAGTTAACTTATACACAAAAAGTTCATTTATAATTTTATATACAAAACAAATTCATTGAATAGTTCAATGGTTGTTCGGTCACTTAATGTGAATAAGAACTCTTTTCAGTTAGAGAAAATAATGAATAAGTTTTTGGTCCTGAAGTACCATATCTTATACAATAAGCGCACTAATATATTACAAAAGAATGGTGAAATTGGTGTTCAATAAATTCGTTCAAGTGACATTCTAACAGATTTATTCACAAAGGTATTACCTACTGCAACATTCAAGAAATTAGTTAACAGTATTGAAATGTGATGTCTTAAAAATTTTCAGTGATATTATAAATAGTGGGAGTTTAATACTGTATTCTTTTTTCTCTTAACCAAAGTTTTGTCCTATTGGATTTTCCTGGTAAAGTTTTCAATGATGCAGTATACCATTTGCAATGCGGGAATATTGTACTCTTTTTTCTTTAGTAGTTTTTTTTTCCTACTAGATTTTTACTAGTAAGGTTTTAATGAGGCATATTATTTGTAAAGATGGACATTTAAGGGGAAGTATTATAAATATATAGGTAAATATGAATGTCCATTTATCTATCCCATTACTCATAAATTTTTTATTTAAATTTAATTTTATTGCATCATTTATGTTGTAATTTATGATGGATTTATATATATTGTAACTTATAGTGAAGATGAATTCTATAAATAGAAGTTCATATTACTTTATAATACACTCTAATAAGATAATATAATTTTCTCTCTTTTACATTCTTATTATTGTTTTTGTTGTTGTTATTATTTTTATTCTTATTTTGTTTATTTTTCATAACAATTGTTACATTTTTAATGATTATTCTTTTAAATTAAAAGGTAATTTTTTTTAAAAAAAAATTTGAATTTAAAAATTAATTATTATAACAAATAATCAATAATAAAAAAATAACAGTCTTTGTTTTACAAATGATTTCGGAATATAGTAATTTTTTAATTAAAATAAATTTATTACCAAACACCAAGAAACAAATACCGAATAATAATTGGATGTATTTATCTTATAATCTGAAAATTCATCAACTTGTTTTAATTTTCATTAGATTCGATATTTAGGGAAAATATTAATAAAAATATTTTGCATTTAATATATTTAATTATTTATAAATATGGAACTACCACTAATATCATTCTAAAATAAATTCTTAAAAAAAAAAAACAATATATTTAATTTCGTGACTATCGGATTAGTGGGCCAAATGCTAAAACAAGCAAAAGCACAATGTAGGCCCAAAACAAATTAACTCCAAAGTTTTATTCTATTAAAATCCAGACTTAAATTTATAAAGGATATGCAATTTTTTTTTTTTAAATTACATATATATTTAATATATATCTTATTTTTTATAATTTTTTATTAAATATATAATATTTTTGAAAAATTATTTTTATAACAGTAAAAATGAATTTTTTTTTATAATTAAATATAATAAATTAATTAAATAATGTAATTTTAAATTTCATAATAAACATAATATATATACAATGAAATAGTAAATCTGAATTAATATTATATAATAAATTTTTATTTTTTAATGGATTTTTCATTAGCTTAAAATTTTACTTAGAATTTTTAAGATATAAATTCATTTATAATTAAAAATATGGTAAGTAACTATCATATCATATTTAATCTAATTTTATAAAAATAATTAAATAATAGTAATACATTTTTATTTTTATTTTAATCGAATCAAATTAAGAATAAAGCGAACTTTTCATCTTTTACATTAAAAATATATCCATTTTAAGCAATTCAAAAATTTTACATTCAAAAATTTTTCTCATAAAACTTCAGTTTTCATTTTCCATGGAAAATTATTTTGCAACTGTATTATCAAAGATAGAAAAATTATTTCTACAAGTAAACAGACACTTAAGAAACTTAGAAAATGATTCTACGTATTGTGATTAAGAAAATTGAAAAATAAAGTTTAATATTTACTTATCAAAATTTTTTAATTAAAAAATTAAAAATCAATTTTCCAATTTTCTTAATTTACACAATCAACTATATAGTTCTTCATAATTAACTTTATTAGCCAAAAAAAAAAAAGAAACGGGAATCATCTATATTCCTGCTTCTACGTCATAACTGTCAGTTCAAATCTCCCCAACAACACTTTTATTTTTTATTTACGTCATCATATTTAAATAATTATAATTTTGAATATAATAATTCCTACTTAGTAAAAAAAATTAATAAAAAATTTAGAGATGAAAATGGGGATAAGAATAAAAAAAAAAAAAATCTCTATATTATAGCTTAGATCATTTTCTTATTTGATGATACAATGCCCTAAATTTTTAAAATTTGGTAAAAAAAATCTTCCGTAAAAAATTTCAATTTGAAAATTACATTATTAATCCCTCATTTCTTAGAAAAAATTACTTTTTAATCTCATAAAAAAAATTTATATTAAAATAAATAATTATCTAATTGATATAAATAAAAAATAAATTATTTTGTTTATTTATATTTATTTTATAGCTAATTAAAATAAATTATTTATTTTTTATATAAATAAAATAAAATTCATAAATTTTAACTTTTTCATTATATGAAAATATTTTTAAGTTACTTAGAATATTTATTTCATTATTATTATTTTTTATTTAAGAATAATTAATGTCTCATATTATTAAAATGATATATTTTTATTATTTTCTAAAATATTTTTTAATATATTTCTAATTATTATATTTTTCAATTTTATTTAATATTAATTTTATTAACGATATCTAAATCATGACTTAATTTTAAAATAATTTTATTTTATCACTAAATTAAAATTTTAATTGTATTTTTTTAAGTTAATTTAATTTTGATATATTCTATTTAATTTTAATATATTCTCTTTTTTAACAAATAAATTATTTCTCAATAATTTCATCCATATAACTTTTACTAATTATCGATCTAACTTAATAAATTTTATAATATCTAAAATTTTTGGAGTATATAATTTTAAAAAAATTATTAAATTAGATAATAATAAATAAAATTATTTATTTATTTTATATTAATTAAATAGCAATTTAATTTAATTTATTTTATTTATTTTAATCAATTGTAATTAAAAAAAAATTAAAGAATTAAAAAGTAAATTTTACTATGAAATGATGGATTAAAATATAATTTTTAAACAAAAAGATAAACGAAATCTTTCGCATAAAGTTTTTTTTTTTTACCAAACTTGAATTTTGAAAAATTCAGAAATCTAATTATACCACCAAATAAGAAAGGGACCTCAGTGGAAAATTTGGAAATTTGACAATGAACATATTTTTCACTTTTTAATTTTCCATTTAGAAAATGGAGATTTAGAAATTTAAATGAAAAAAAAAATGAAAAATGAAAAATGGAAAATGCTTTCCATAACTAAACAAACATTTTACTCTACACATGTATTCCTCAAATAATACTACCTAGAAACCTTCAAATTAGAAGGGTAGAATAGAGAAGTTGAAAACCTAAGCCATAAATTTAACAAAAAAATTAAATTTTCAAGCAAAATAATTTATTTGTAATATAATTTCTCAATATTTTATTTCTTATTTTCTTATTCATCTATTTACAATATCACAAATGCATCAGGCAAAAAGTTTTAACTATGAATTATTATTATTATTATTTTTTAAATACAGGACAATTTCAAGTTGAATTATCATGAATGATATCAAGACCATTTTGAGTTCAGAATGGGCAAAAGCTGATAAGTTAACAAGGAAAGGGCTATCCATAAAAGAAAGCACATCCCCATTCCCCAAGACACTGACAAACCATAATACCCAAAGGCCAGTCATGTTAAGTATCCCACATCAATTTTATATGAAAAGTGAACGTAGTTTATTTGGTTTAATTACAATTAGAACTTGAATTTACTGTTTTTAGACCATAATTAAACCCAAAAAATAATAGGTTATGCAGGGACATTGAAGCCTATTTTGAAAATGAATTGTTATAATCAATAGAATCTCTCAAGGAAAAAGAAAATTAAAATGCATGATTTGAGAATTTTGAGCAATTATTCGAGCACATTTGCATGACTGAGTCGCCTCAAGGGAAGAAGCTCAATAAAAAAAATTTTAAAAGAAAGATGTTGCAGAGCATGTCTCTTAAAAAAAATTGTAAATTAATTAAAGGAATTCTAACTGGTCTTATGTTACAGAGTCGACATCAGGGACATCATCAAGTATGAAAGGACCAAGTTTACCTGTTCTAAATAGAGTCAGAAACTTCTTCGATACCATCAAACGAGCTTCGGATGCTTTATGAGGTATCCTCAATGCCTTCTGCAGCACTTCAAACTGCTGTTCTATGAGATTCTCCAAATCATTCTCATCTTCCACATTGCCATTGAATTCAGTCAGAGTTTTATACAATGCACATTGAACTTCAGTTACAAGATCCTGCAAGTGAACAAGAGCAAAGAACAAAATATTTAGAAATGACGAACAAATAAATGTACTAGCGGCGGGCCTTGAATTCCCATTTACAATTTGCATGAACAATAACTATCTAGCAGCATGAATAAACACAAAAGCTCTATAATTCTTATAAATTCATCACATATTTTAAGCAAAAAGATGAATTGTCAACAGCAATTTTAACATCATTTCACAATTAATGTTTGGACAAGATAATCGAATGAACTCTAAAAAATAAATTCCACAATTTCTTCAAAGGAATATGAAAATAATTTCATACAGTTGTATTTATTTTAACTGAAAATATAGGATTTGAAAAGTAATAAATTATTCATATTCTACTTTCTCACTTCATCAACCATCATGATCATTATCGAGCATCAGTTATTCCGTAAGTTTTAATGCAGCGGGAGAAAATAAAAGGGAAAGGACCATCTCTTATTACTACTGCATAACTTATGGCATCAGAAACTTCAAACCAATATACAGCAAATTAAAAGCAAAAATGAACCACAACTGTCCAACATGATACATCATTTCATATACAAGTTCGATACCAAAACCTCTCCAAGTGAAATTATTTTTACAGTAACAAGTCATTGGACATTATTCAGTAGCAACAATAAAAGAATTCATAAAGAATGCACAGAATTTGAATGATCAGCAAAAAACACGAGTTCCTTTTCATTACTGCATTGGCCATTCTATGTTACAAGAGAAAGAGAGAATAAAAGAGGATCTTATCACCTCAACATACAGCACATCAGAAATTTTTGGTGGCTTCTGCCTCTTTGGCCGAAGATCTTTCAGATCATACTCGTGTTTGTCTTGAGAGTCATATCGAATCCCTTCCATTTTTCTATTATTCCAATGTCTCCAGTGAAGTGGAGTGCCTCGAGTATCTAAAACAGCCAACAAGTATTGAGCAATGCGCTCTTCACCTACAACAGAATCCTTCACGGATCCTGCATATGCATTAAAAATTATAGTTTTTATTTAGTTAAAAGTAAAGCAATCATGACAATACTCGCTAAAAGTAGCATATGGATTTGATTGCTTCAGCAAATAAATAAAGAAAAAAGGGGGGGAAATGTGTTCAGTTATAAGTGCTACATGAGTAGTAACCACTTGGATTTCATGAAAACTATTTCAAATTTTCTAAACAATATGGTCAGCTAAATAGAATAATTAAAGCACAATGGCATCCCAAGAACAGAATTAGGTGAAAAAACTTGGGAAAATAATGGAAAAAGAAAGAAAGACAGGTAGTCTTGCGAACAGACCAAGAAAATAATTTCCATAAAAATCCCAAGATCTAGCAAGTCTCATAAGTCATAACATGAAGGGCACTTTGAACTTTCAAATGAATGTTTCAAGCCGCACGCTCAAAGGCTACAAACATATGTTATGATTATATCATTTGCCATAATTCTGCATGTTTGGTGCCAATCCATTTTTTCAGGACATTAGGATCATATGAGCTTTCATACTTGTGTTCATTGAACTGTGAGACTAGAAAAACAGTCATACAAATACATCAAAATTACAGAACAATATTCATTTGTGGCGAGGGTGAAAAGAGTTTGTGCAGGGTCCAATCAGGTTGCAGGTCCTGAGACGGTGTCAGGTTATTTAATTTGCAATATTTGGCCAATTGCAATTGTATGTCTCCATGCAAAATGGGTCTGCGTTTGATTTAATTATGACCAACTACAGTTGTGGGCCATCACTCACCCACCAGCACATTCCCTCCTCACAGTTCTCTAGGCACCAATTGTACAAAGTCACCCTTTCTCTCCCTTTATAATAAACATAAACCACTTTTCAAAATACCTTCTAGAAAAACTTTTGGTGAGCACAACACGACCTACCAAGGGGCAAAAAAAGAGAACTGCCTCAGTACCAAGCCAAAATTTCCTCCTCCGTCTATGACACAGATTGATGGTGAGTAAATTTTTAGTCATGGTTAGAACTCCCTCAATTGAAATGAAGTGTTTCACATAAGAACCCAGCTGGAGTAAAGTTTCTGTCAATCAGTTTTGAACAATTGGTGACTAAGTTATTAAAGTCAGTCCAAAACAACTAAGCCACAGACCTAATGGAATCAGATGTAGTTGATTGGCTCTGATCAAGTTGACCAACTCTTCAACAGCAATTTTGGGGGAAAATCACTTGTGAATTCCAACAAACAAAAAATCTTGCAAAAATGAAGATTTAATCAACTAATTCCACTAAGAAAGATATAAAAATATACATGTTCTATATGGTGCATGCATTGTGAGATAAATGAGAGAGCATAGATCAAGCCACACAAACACCACCCCCGCCCTAAAAAAACGAGGTTATTTGTAAATAATTTTCTAGCTGTGATACCATATTCGATAACAACTATATTTCAATCTAAATTTGCAGTCAGAGCATTTAAGCTTACAGGAATCACTTCCCACGTAATTTCATTTTTCCAAATCGCAAATAGAGCCCAACCAGATTAAAAATTCCAAAAGTTGTAGAATGCATAACGCTATCAACTTATGATTCTCACTCTCATTAAAATTAACAGGATTATTGAATAGAATGCACGAGAAATTAGAAAAAGAAGAATTCAAACCTGCAAGGGCTAGCTTTAATCCTGTTTCTATATCTGGGATGCTGGGAACTAACACACCTGGAGTGTCCAGAACATATATACTAGGTTGGTGAGCAATCTGCACCGCAACATTAAACCATAAGAATCCAACATGTAATAAAGGAATATCAAAAAGAAGAAAAGGCATGACCATATTGACTTAAAATAAAAACTGGAAAAGTTATCATAAAAAAAAAAAAAAAGCAAAAACAATAAATTTTGAATTGGGGGAAGGTATAATTTATAAAGATCTAAAACAAGCGGCATAAAATAACATATATGTTAAAAGCCGTGGGGAAAAGGGTAGGGATGGCAACGGGTCTAGCTTGCAAAATCTGAACCCGACTCGCTTAAAAAAAAAATACCCACTCCGCTTTGGGTTGCATCAGGTCAGGTATACCTGTGTTTTATATTCCTTTTTTCTTTTTTTTTCTCTTACAAAAAAATTTTTTAGTGTTATTTTCTCATTTTTATTTTTTTCTACATATAGTTTATGTTTCACATAAAAATAAACTATAAATTAAATGCATATAATATTAAAAAATAAAAAATATATATAACATATAGTTGGCCAAGGTAATACCATTACTCGAACCTAATTCAGGTATACATTAGAAAACCCTCCCCACCCCATTAAGGTCAGGTCTAGTCACGTGCCCTGGAAGGTGGATAAAATTGACATTACTAAAAAAGGGCCCTCCAAAAGTTTGCGACTCTGATTTGGCTGTGGAAAATTTAGCTTACAAGAGATCAGATCCCACAAATGGCTTGGCAGATTTACATTAACAGCTCCAACAGTTGGCAACTCAGGCAAGGACATATAAGAAAAGAAGGGCCATTGATATGAAAACATGCAAGGCGTGCCATGATTTGTTAACCATTACAAAAATAATAGTTAATACAGTACATTATCAAATTTTATAGAGCCTATGCGAGAGTGTTTATACATTTTTTGGTGAATATTCATGTTTATACATATGTCCTTGCAGATCAGTAGATTGATAGAAAGAGGCACACATGCTCCCACTTAGGCAGTCACAAACACATTTGGAGAGCAGTAAATTCTCTTAAAAGCAAAGAAATGAAATAAATAAATAACATCACCTTGTATCCTGCAATATCTTGAGTAACACCTGGCAGTGGGCCTACAGTAGCTCGCTTCCTTTTCTCCTGCACTATGTACACAAAACGACTTCAAGATCATAAACGCTGATAATTGAGTTGTCATGCAAAATTATGCTTCATTTTCTAAAGACATGTTATCTTACTATCACTAAATATAGTACGATATTACCAGGAAAGCGAGAAGATGCTATTTGATGGATAGAATTTATCAAAGCTGATTTCCCAACATTAGGAACACCAACCACCATGACAAGGAGAGTAGGTTCCCTTGAAATCACCTCCTTCAGTTTAAACTCCACAAGTTCAAGAAGCTTTTGGCATAAGAACCACCAAAAAAGAAACAGGTTGAACAGCAAATTAGATAATAATAATAATAATAATAATGAAAAAAACAACAGAAATTGAAGACAGAGACATATAGAGCCAAACAAATGTATTGGACCCAATTTAAATGGCAATCAATTGCAAAGGACAGAATAATTTCAGGGTTAACAATCTCAGAACAATTTCAACAAGCATAAAGCCCACAATTTCAAATTTTACAAAAAAGATGAGAAATTTAATTAACCTTCTTAACAGAACTTTTGTTGTGAGCATTTATTGGAATGCAATCTTGCTTGCACGCATCGAAATAGTGAACCCATTTCTACAAACAATTAAAAGGTATAAACCATCATATTTTTCTCTATCACCAAATATATTTATTATAAAAGGAAAAAAAAAAAAAAGAACCCATTGCAAACAGAAACACATATTTACATGCATTATATTAGGATTGGCTAAATCTTTCTTGTTGAGAGCAATTACACGCCGTTTGGTCGAGAGCTGAGACTGTAAATCTTCATTAGCAGAGGATAAAGGAATCTGATCAATAAACAAAAACAAACTCAAAATTAAATAAGAGAGACAATGAGGCGAAAATATATAAATATAATATATGCATAATTACACGGGAGTCGCGGACTTCAATGACAAGATCGGCGAGCTTGAGGCGATTGCGGATTGCACGAGTAGCGGCAGCCATGTGGCCGGGAAACCAGTTGATGACTCCACCTCCGGCGTTGAAACCCATTTCCCCTAATCCTTTCTTCACTATACCCTTTAACCCTCCCATATTATTTTAATCTACTCTCTCTCTCTCTCTTTTTCTCTAAATGAATCAATTCAAACTTTCTTTGCTCTTTCTGCTTCCAAGAGCTAAAACCCTTTGCTATTTGTTTCCTGGGAAAATGGTTATCAGAGCAATCAGTCTCGTGCACATCTTTCACTACAAAAATCACGCTAATTAGCAACGGAATAAGATATTGGTCGCAAAAGTGTTGGTTGCTAATTTGAAATAGCGACAGAATAGTGTTTTCCATCGCTATTTACCAACGGATTTTGTTTGTCACAAAACATTTCATTCCGTATCTAATTTAACGATGGACAAATCAATCGCCAAATCCTTCGCTAATTTCAATTTAAAAATAATAAATTTCATTGCTGAAATTCAAAATCCATCGTTTTTGAAAAATTATTTTTTGAATTAAAAAAAATAGCTATTTTATTGCAAATCCGTTGCTAACTCATCCCTAAAAAATAAAAAAATATATATATTTTTTTTTATAATATTATTAATTTAATTTATTTTTCAGAATTGTATTACCATAATTATAATTATTTAATTAATTATTGTTTAATTAGACAAAATAACTAATAATTAAATAAATATAATGTTGTTATAAAAAGGAGAAGTAAAATGTCCTCCCTCTCATATATCATTTCAATAGAAAATAAGAAAAAGTAAATAAATTGCTACCAAAATCATTATTAATTTAAAACCAAAGCATGTTTTTATCTCCTCCAAAAAAAAGTCCTTAAATAAAAACTAAATATCTACAAACTCCATCAAAAAGATATCATCAATTGACTTTGAAGTCCCAAATTGCACATTAATAAGCTAATTTCAAATATAACACAATCCATAAAAATTTGATAACAATAAACTACAAAAGACACAATCATCACATAATAAGTTTTAACAAATAATATCCTGCATTTTTTGATAATATTTACTCAAATAAAAAACATAGAAACTAGTCCAATGACCAATAAAGCATATACTTCAACCAATATTCTCTATTTTAATTATAAATGATGGCATCCTCCATAAGGATACTAGCATCATCATTTGCTAAGAGAACCTTCCAAATTGAGATCTCTAAGTTTTAAATAATCAAAAGAGAGAAGATATCAAACATACTTTGCTCCAATTGAATCTATTGTGCAAATGAATGATTTATCTCTTATATTTCCCTGCACTCCCAAGTAATTTTCCTTACAATACTACTATCACGTGGTAGCACCTCATGTTGCCCTATTGCAGGTTGTAGGAACTTCTTGTTAACTAGTAAGCAAGAAAATTGCAGTGAATGTTCCAATCCAAATTCACTAAAAATAATCAAATGAAAATTACCTCCCCAATTAAAGAAAAGAAAACTAAACAAACAAATGAAATTTCATTTATAGAATATAACATAAAATAAGCATCATTAGAATATTTAAACAATAAAAACAACTATTATACTAAAATAAAGTTATCCCAATCTTCCAAAGCTTACAAGTAATCTTCCAAAGGTAAGATGTTATTATCATGAATTAGTTAATATTTCTTGAGAGTGTTTTTGGAATGATTAGGGCAACAATGGGTCTTGTCAAAGTGGATTTTTCATGAGAGAGTATATATGAGGATCAGAAGGGTAATACGGGGAAATGTAGAAAAGACCATTAGCTTCTCTCTTAAATCAACCTACAGCAAAAATCCAAATTCAAGACCACTTTGTTGTTTAGTGATTATAATAAGTGGCTGCTTTCACACTGTATGTGTCTATATTAAGCTTCACATCCTCTATATCTATTCCTTTACACCCACAATAAACTTGCCAACAACAAAACACATATTCAATTCAAATTACAAAGGCAAAGGCAAGCCATGTTCTCAAATTGATCTTTGTATATACACATAGTATAGTACACAATAACAAAACCTACTTTCTTTCTTTCTTTTCGCTTTTCCACCAACTCAAAAAAAGAAAAGAAAAAAGAAAAAAGAAAAGACTCATCTTGCTTTGTTTGCTTTTCTTTTCTTGTTTCGGATTTTCGTAGATCTACAAAGAAGAAAAGATGATTCAAGAACTTCTAGGAGGTGCTGGTGAGGAGAGAGGAAAATTTCAATCACTGGAACCATTTTAGAAGGCACACCTTCTCCTTCTCCTTCATTATCTCCTTCTTCTTCGACTAATACTTTAACACCAACTAGCACTACTATTACTAATTCAACTTCTTCAACTACTACTAACAATTCCCAACTACAAATATTAGTGTACGCATTAAGCATCAAATAGTTGGCAGCTAACAGAAAATTGGTTCTTTAGTAAATAACAAATTCCTATAACCACCCAACTAACCTCTAAATTTGGTGAGTTTTCAAAAACTGTTCTATTTATTACTAATATTAATATAGTCATAACAATTCCAGCTTCTTTTACTATTAAATGAGAAATATTAATAGTTATATGTGCATTTTGGGTCGTTGTTTAGATCTAATCAAGCCCTTTTCCATTTATAGCCCCGCACTTTACATAGGAGCTGTGTGGCTCTAAAAACCTCAATTCTTAACACAAATTCTTACAAGCTAATTAGCCATAATAAATACTTAAATAAAATTAAAAGAGCATTGACAAAAAATTCAATAAGATCAAATTAAAATTTGAAATAAACAGAAGGAACTGAATTTTCCATTAACTGCAAGGAATCCCAGTTTTTTACTTGGCAAAGTTAAGATTTGGACCTAACAGACCTGTATTAATGCAAATAACTAAAATTTACAAGCTCTTTACCTTCTAGTTCTTGATCAATATTGACCTTTTCTTTGTGGCATTTTCTCAAACACCTTTGCTACAAAAACCAAGTGTACTCCCTTTTATTTTTTTATCAATATTAACTTAGGATAATTCCATTCACTTAGCCAATAAATCTGATTAGAGAAACTACAAATTAAAATAAAAAAACTCAGAGAAAGAAAATCAATTATTGAGAGATAAAGAGAGCGCAGTAAACGGGAGGGTTGTACCCACTGATGACTGAACATGGAGCGCAAGAGAATAGAAATGTATGAAGCTGAAGGTGATAAGTCCATTCTTGTTTATAAATGGACCTTTTCTTGTGGTTTTCAGATATCTGATAAGTGGGATAATTTCTTCAAGTTGGAGTCTTTTTTAAAAACCCATCTGGGTTTTGCATTTAATTTAGTGCTTAAATGGAAGACAATTCTAGGTAACAACAAGGTTTTTTTTTTCACTTTTGAGTCTTTCACTTCTGTTTGACCTCAAATTTTATATTCAATTCAATACTCACAGAGAGGCAAGGAAATACAAACATAAACACAAATTAACACAGCAACAAACACAAAATATAATAATAATTATTATTATTATTATAATTATAAACAGAAAAATTACTTACCTGAAGATGAGACAAAATATGACGGACCCAGTGAAAGGTGGAAGATGAAAGCACCTCCTTCGCCGGCAAGATAACCCGGAGCGTTGACGGACAGATCGGCGGACAATAAGAACCAGCTTGGGGACAGCGATAGAGAATAAAGGAGAGAACAGAAAAGCGCAAGAAGAAAAGAAAGAAAGTCGCGCGAGATGAAAACTTGTAGGGCATACTTTTGCTCAGCGTTTTGAAAACCGGACCGTCCGGTTCAACCAAACCGGGAGCCGGTTGGTCGGCCGGTCGGTTCGCCCCTGATTACCCTCCCCAAAAAACCGGACTCCAGCCGGTTAACCGGTGACCCGGTGGATCTGGACCGGGTTTCCCGGATAGGACGGGTCATGAATGGTTTAGGGTTTGGTCATCAAATAAATAACCTGAATTAAACCAGAAAATGACAAAATTCAAAGCAGAAAGATGGGGAGGAAAAGAATTTGAAAAACAAAAACCCGTTTGGTTGCTGCTTTGTGTGTGTCAGTGTGTCGGTGGGCTGGTGGAGACAAAAGACTCCACATTTCCAGTCTAGAAAACAAAAACAAACAGAACCAGTAGAAGACCCAATTTTTTTCTTTTCAAGTTTCCTCATTTTTCCTCTGTTATCTAAGCAACCAAACAGAAGATCAAAGAAATTATGTTTCATAGAAGAAAAAGGAAAAAATAAAATTTACTCACCCATTTTTTGTCTCCCTATAATTATGATGAAGTTGAATTAAAACAGCCCATCCTTAATCACTAAACCAAAAAAAGAGATGGAGCAGAGCAGCTAAGCAAGTTCATTAGCTTTGAAACGGAGTCCTCCAAAAACAAAATTAACAACTAAAAAAAAAAAAAAAAAACCCACCAACCATGTATACGCAGAAGAGAAAGAGAGCTTACACAATTGAGAGACTTCATTTTTCAAAGAAAATGGAAATGGAAAGTGGAAGAAGAAGAAGAAAAAGCATTCAACAACTAAAGCAGAAATGGCCAAAAGAAAGAGAAAAGGAGACAAATTAAAAAATGAGAGTTTATTAGCCTTCTGTGTATAGATAAAGTAAAGAATCCCAATTCTAGAGAAAGTTGATGAGAGAGAGCAAAGGCCAAAAAAAAAATATAGGAGTGTGTGTCAACAGAGAAGAGAACCTCCCCCCAGGTGGATAAAACGGGTAACATGCTTATTTAAAGGTTGAGGGGCCCAAAAACACATCAGTATTTGCTATATTGATTTTTTAAAGCTTATAAAATTTTTTAAAATTCATAATAATATAATTTTTTTATAATAAATTTAATAATATTTTTTTTTATAAAATAAAAATTAAATAGATTCTAAAAATATAATATAAGTGTATTAAATTTAAACCGTTAAAATTTAATAGTCAAAATTTAATATATTTATAACATATATTTTTAGATTCATTTGATTTTTGTTTTATATAAAAAATATGTCATTGGATTCGTTATAAAAAAAATACTATACTATTATGATTTTTAAGAAATTTAACAAAAAAATTTTGGGTTCTAAAAAATCTACACAGCAAGGTTAATGTGTTTTTGACAGATTAACCCTCTCAACCCCTTATTTAATACCTGAAATTTAATGAATTTAATATTTTAATCCTTATATTTTTGAAAAATAACTATTAGATTTCTCACATTTGATTTCGTCATAATAATTGGTCCTTTTATTAATTTTTTTTTTCAAATTTTCCGTTAAAAAAAATTAAAAAATAAATTATTTTTTCAAAATATCCTCATATTCAACCTTTATATTTTTTTTCTTTATATTTTCTTCCCATTTTTCTTTGTAAAAAACTCATATTCATATATTTTCTTATTTTTTCTTTATATTATGATTTTTTTTTCTTTTTTTGTGTTTAATTAATAAATTGTGTAAATTTTGGGTTTGTTGAAATTAAAAGAAATAAAATTTGTGTGTAGAAGTTGTAATTAGTGAAATTATATGGAGAAATAAAGATTTGATTGTGAAGAAAATTTGAGTTAGGTTTTAATGGAATTGTAACACCTCAGTCTAGCTTGAACCTAACCTTTATAAAGATCTTCGGGGGGAGATTTTTGATTTCTTTATATTGTGTTGTTAATATGTATTTATGCATGAAATTGATAATTATGCATGTTATTTGAATTAGTTTTAGGCATAGGAATAGTCCAGAGGCTACTAGGACTTAATCGGAAAATTTTGAATTTTTGGTAAACTGGGGGCAAAATGGTCATTTTTCGCCCGTCGGAATTTTATGGTTTTAATATCATATTTAAAACGAGAAAATAATTTAAAGACTTGCAAATGATCTTATTTTATTTATTTGAGCAGTAGTTTAAGAAATAATTCCGGTAGAAAATTTTTATCGGCACTTTGCACAATTTCGGTGTTTCGGTTGCACTAAGGGTATTTTAGTCATTTCCTTTATAATATGGAGTTATTGTGTGTGTGCAACCTTATGGTATTAGTTTATACTTGATTAAATCTGACCGTTGGATCAAATGATGAAAAATTAGATGGTTAGATGAGTAGGTTGCAAAGTTGCTATCCTAAACTCAATGTATGGGATTATTGCCTTTGGTTTGTGATTCGGTGTGTTAGATGTATGTGTAACCTATTTTGGTTGACTTTGGATTAGCCAACAGGATGGAAGTAAGAAGAATGGATAGTTGGATGACTAGGTTTCACAAAGATTACTATGGAACCTAAACCATTGAATCAAACTTTTTGTCTTTAGATAAATATGACTATTCATCATCATTTTCCTTAGAAATTTCAGCCATTAAATCACCATTTCTTCAAGCTTGGTTCGGCCAAACTTGAGATTTCCATTCCTTGGTATTTTCTTTCTTTCTTTGATAAAATTAAACATAATCCATCATCCTAATTACTATTCCAACCTTAGAATTCAAAGAAAAGTCCATTTGAGCCACCAAATCATCATTGGAAGTTTGAAGAAATCTTTGGTAAGTTATGTGTTTTGGAATTCTATTGATGTAAATTTGTTCCTATGGTGGTATATGTTAAGTTTTATGGTTTAGAATTCATTTTCTATGGTTGAATTGCAAGATAGGAATTTGAAACCCTAATAGTCATACATTAGGTTTAAAGTGTGATTTTAATGAGTTATTTGCTTTTAATGATGTTTATGCATG
>CANXYC010946719.1:0-13155 GCA_948193065.1 Aleurites moluccanus
GGTATAAGAGAACACTTAATTGATAATCAATTTGATATGAAATTGTAGATTGTGGAAATTGATTTCTCCAAGTAGCCAAATTGGGGATTTTTGAAGGAAATTGGTGAGATTGGCTAATTGATTGATTGTTGGAAAGTTGAGGTGAGTTCTACATGCATCATTTGTCTTATTAAATTGTTAATGTGATTATTGGACACCATATGGGAAGAACCCCATATGGACGAAACCTTCATTGTGTATTCTCTTTGATTTTCTTTGAACTTGTAACCACATTCTTTTACCAAACAAACCTATATATTGTTATATATCTTTAATTCATTGATACTTACTATTTAATTACCGAACCTTGTTTTGTTTATGAATTGCCTTTACTACCAAACCTTTATTTGATATTGAACATTGTACATGGCATAGCCATTATTGATAATGAATATGGATATGAATGTTACCGAACTAATTGATTGATTGATTGAATCCGGATGCCATTGTTGTTAATGGTATCCCTTGTTATTAACCTTGATATGGTTGTGATAGAACTTCCGATTCGACAGGGGAGTGGGGAAATACTGTCGACCTTGTGCACATTGTATATTTGTACCCTAGCTGGGAAGGGTTATGGTCCCGGTCATAGGGCCTTATCAGCCTTATGCTTATTTTCCCTGATATGGATGATCTAAGACCACATGGTCCAACGCATTTGTTTGTTTGGAGATTGTATGATTTCTTTTCATGCAGTCCATCCCTGTATCTGTCATTCCATATATGATACCAAACTTATATGTTGAATTATTGACTTTATTGTACCTCGACATTTATTCGGTACCCTATTATCTTATTGATTGATACCTTTGCTATATAATGCCTAATATTTATTGCGATGCATGTAAATTCACTGAATATCATCTATACTCACCATTTTATTGTTTCCCCTTTCAGGAGAGGATTAGAGCTGCAGAATCCAGACTTCTACTTCTCTGGGAATTCTGCCACTGATTTCAGATGTATTGACAGTTTCTCTACTTTGGAATAATATTTATTTTGGTGTTCATGATCTAGCTGCTCCATGGATATGTACGGGGTAGCTAGGAAATGAACATGTAACCAATGATGGTTTTGTCAAATGGATGATATTATAATTAATGTGATATTTTTGGGAATTTATATTTCAGTTATTTTCAGAATGTATGACAGGTTATTAGAATGATTGGTAATTATGAATATGATTTATATATATTGCATTGAATTGATAGGATGGATGTGACTGATATTGGATTCTACGGGTGTCGGTCGCCATTGGCATCTCTCGTGCCCTAGGACCGTCGCGACTCGGAAAACCGGGTCGTGATAGTATAAAAGCTCCTTGGTATAATGGATATAGGACTTGGTTTGATTAGAAATTTAAAGATGTTGTTAATATAATCAAAGTGTTAACTAAGTCTGATATGAGAATATAAATGATGTATATATGATATGTGAATGTAATTATTGAATTACTTATTGAGTTGTGTTGCTTAATGGGGGCTAAAAGGGGATGTATGTTTATTGGGAGTGTAAATCTTTGATTCTTACGGAAAGATTATGTCAAAATTATAGAGGAAACTCTGTTAAATTTTTTGTAAGGGGATCTTATGATATTTTTTAAAAAAATTTACTACCTAAAATATATCATATGTCTAAGAAATAATTATTAATAACATTATTAGTTTGTAAAAATAAGTTAAAGTAAAAGAATGGGTTTTTCGAGATACTGATTGCCTTGGCATTTCTCATATTCTATGACCATTATAGTCTAAAATTAGACTGTGACAGTATGATGGGGAGAAAAAGAACTTTATGATTTTGATTCATGTGTTTATGCCTTTTCAAAATCTTGCTTTTGCAAATTGTTAGGTGAGTTATGACTTATTAGTAATTTTATTTTCAAAAAATATTATAAACAAATCAAATATTAATTTATAGATATTTATAAATATCAAATAAATTTTAATAAGTCATAGTAAGCAATATTAAATTTAAATAATTAACAATTCATAGTAAGTAGAATTAAATTCAAATCCAAACTTCAGACCAAGAGATTTTATTGTGGATATTAATGTGCAAATAGTAGGTTTTGAATGAAAAAAAAAAAAAAAAAAAAAAAAGAAGGGAGAAGAGAGACTGTTTCTGGAACCAATCGGAAGAATGTCTACCACAACAAATTAATGAGTGACAGTATTTGGGAGTGATTATGCCAAAAATGTTTTTTCGCAATAAAAAATTATTATTTAAAAAAATATTTTTATTAAAAGTAATTTTTAAAAAATATTTAGATTATAAAAATTAATTATCGATTAAAAATATATATATTTATAGTTAGAAAATTATTAAATATTTAAATGAAGACTAATTATCGATTTTTTTCATTTAAATTAATAAAATTTAATAGTCTGTAAAAATTGTTATTATCGATTAAAATTTTTGATCATTATTATTTAAAAAAATATTTTTATTAAAAATAATTTTTAGAGAATATTTAGATATTTAATTATAAAATTTAATTGTCGTTTAAAAATATATGTATCGATAATTAAAAAATTATTAAGTATTTGAATGAAAACTAATTATTAATTTTTCTCATTCAAATTGATAAAATCTGATAGTTGGTAAAAACTGTTATTATCAATTAAAATTTTTGACTATTAAAAAAAATATTTTTATTTTAAATCGATAATTATTAATTTTTCATCTAATTTAAACACTAAATTAATATTTAAAAAATTCAATTCAACTCAAAATTTATTATTTATTTTTATTATGCTAAAATAAATAATTTTAAATTAAAAAAACTCAATTCATTATAATAATTTTAGCAAAATTAATAAATTTTCAATTTTCAATCCAAATACCAACAGTGTTTTAAAGATGAATATATAATGCAGTGTACATAAATGTTGGGTCCACATAATAAAAATTTTAATAAATTTACTGGGTCCCACATAATAAAAATTTTAATAAATTTGTTTTAGTAAGGCAGAATTTATCTTTCAATTTTATTTTTTATTAATTTTTGTGAATGAAATTTAAACTTTAATATTTATTTTTTAAAATTAATCTCATATTATTACTAGATTAAAATATGAGTTATCTCAGTTAAATCTTTAAAAAATAGCATAAAATTTTGAAAAACTTTCTCCCTTCATGCTCGAAGAAAGTGTATTAAATTATTTTATTGAGAAAAATTATAATTAATTATTTTCTAAATTAATAAGATATTTTTAAAATTTAATTAATTGATTGGTAATAGAGCAATAAAAAGTCTTAATTTTTGAAAATAAATACAACACATTCAGCAAAAAGTGTGGGTGCATCAACAAGTGTAACCTGATGTTAACTTTATATCTTAACCGTGTTCTATTATTAGTTTAAAATTTCACATATAAAACTAGTGAAGATGGGAATGAATTAAAGATTTGAGGTTGTACTGCAAGGAAAGAAGGATAACATATTTTTTTATTTTTTAAAACGAAAGGTTGGTGTGAAGTCTCTGTGAGGATTGATTTGGTGTAATGGGTCAAAATGATGAACAAAAGAAAATTGGAGTACCTCAAGTTTTGCATATAAGCTTTATTTTTGTCATCCAAAAGTTGAAGAGATAATGAGACAAGCAATATATTCTTAGCATAGCAGAAAATGACTTTCTTATGTCCTTTTTCGAGGAAAAAAACTATTTATATATTTCTTATATTAGGTTTCTTACCCAATAAAGTAATCTTATATAGATGATTGATGTAGATATTAATTTAATCACATAAAAAAATTGAATAAAAAAGTATCCATATCTTTCTATTATTAAAAAAAAAATTAAAAATTATATTAATTAAAATATATAATCAATTATTGATTTGAAAAAAAAATTTAATTTTTAATTTTTTTAATGGACCAGTTAAAAATTGAGACTCCGAGAAAAAAATAATAAAAAAGAATAATATGAATTACGGTTCTTTGTTAACTTGTTCAAATCTTTAAAACAAATTACCATAGGAAAACTATACAAATCTTTTAATTTACTTTTAACTGAATTTGAAAGATAAATTTAATATAATATGTCAAAACTGATAAAATATATATTTCTTCATTATAATTCAACCTTTTATAATAAATAATTTATACAATATTTAGAGATTTAATATATCCTTACATGATAAATTATTATAACACATGAAATTTACTATAATTTGTATATGAGTCCATAATTTGTATATGAGTCTATACTATTCTAAATTTTATATTTTTGATCTTCTCTCTTTTTTGTTTTCAATTTTTTTTTCAAATTATCATTTTATTAAAAACAATAAAAGTAAGGATTAATTACTATAGAATCTCTATATTTTATCATATTACACTAAAAAAATTTTATATTTTTAAAATTATATTATAAAATTCATGTTAATTTCGTTACACTTCAAAATCCTTTCGTACATATTTCATTTAGTCAATGATATAAAAATCAAAATTTGACTAAATTATTATAAAATAACATTCCTTTTATTTTCTACCTCCCCTCATTAAGCCAGCTGTTTGTTTCGTTTTAAAACTTTTATCATATTTCTCTTCTCCATCCCAAATGTCTGATCAGGAGCCAACTTTACGATGTAGGTGAGTTTGTCGGATCTCCTAATCAAAGATCTACACCACCAACAAATTGATCGAACCCGACCTCTGCCATCAAAATGCAAAGACGAGATGAAAGAGGAGTTGTAAACTCTAGTGATGGAACCCAGAAGCGACTTCGCTAGATATCGATCTCCAGCGGCGATGGTTCGTGATTTCGTGGAACCCATGTTCACCGCAATAGAAGTTCGCCTTAGTCTTCGCGAGTCGTCTCCTATCCTTAAGAAATCATCACTTATTTACAGCAACATGCGATGGAATTTCACCATCCTTCCCCATCAAGCCCAACCATTGGCATCTCATTTTTTTTTCTTTCATTTTCTTGCTCTTTCCAACTATGATTTGAAGAATAAACTCTGATCTATTACCATTAACTCTGTTTCTCTAAGTCCACTGGTGGTAATTGGGATTCCCTTCTCAATTAGCTCTGGAGGTAATTTTCTTCCCTTTTTTGTGCTTTTTTTTAAAAAAAAAAATTTGTGAGTTTCCAATTATTTGATGGTTTGTTAGATTTTTTTTTTTTTTTTCCTCTTAAGCGTTTAATTTTTTCCACCCTTTTCTGTTTGTTTGTTGAGAAAGTTGTGCAAAAAGATGTGAACTTTTCTACTATATTATTCATAAGTTGCGCTAAAAATGAAAAATTAAATTGGTTGGGCATGATTTAGTTGAGTTGACTTTGTTTGTACGTTAAAAAAAATTGTTCAATTTCGTGGTTTGCTGGTGATTTGAGGTACTCAAATTTTGAATTTTATGGATGAGTAACAGTTCAAATTTTAAGGGCAAAATCTAAAACTTTGTAATGGAAAAGAAAAATTATATAATCATATATGAGGTTTGTACTTATTTGTAATGGGAAGGTAGTGGTGGTGGTGGTAATGGGGTGATTTGATTTTAGTGTGATTGAAATTTATGGTATTTAAAATGAAAATGAAAGATATTATGTATATTTTATATAAATTTCACGAAATTTGAATAAATGAACCTTTAATGAAATTAAAATGTAGAGATTTTATAATAAAATTTTGAAAATATAAAGCTTTGTTATTATAATATGATAAAATATACTTTATAGTAATTAACCCTAAGGTAAATATAGTTCTGAAAAGTAAGTCCAAACCTAACAGCAAAGAAAATCATAGTGATGAGTTTCAAGTTTCAAACCAAAAAAAATGCTCATGCGTGGGAGATATGAACCATAGAGTAAACTTGAAATAAAGTATATTTAATAAATTGTGGGATTCTGAGTTCCAAGGCAATACCTACCTAACAGAGAAGTGATGGCACTTGACAAGGTTGGCTAAGTTTGTACTTGATGTTTTTATATATATATATATAAAGCAGAAATTCATAAGAATTCACCACGTAATAGTTCATTTATCGAGTTCTTGCCACCTAGACTAAATACTGGACCTTGACATGGACTCTCAGGCGGCACTTTATATCGTATATTTGGATTTTTAGTTAGATTTGATAAAATAATGTTGCGTTGGCTTAATCAAGAATAGCATTACTGTATTATGTTTGCACCAACAGAGTGAATTGACATTATGGAGGCTAAGGGTGTTTGTGAAAGATGCATTAAAAACAAAGGGCAGAAAGTCTGTGGGCATGGATGGCAGTAAAAATGATGAGAACAAGGACAACAACATCAACATCAATACCAAGAATACTGGGCACTGCTACTGCTACCAACAACAACAAACGAAGAAGAGAAATATCTGATGCTACTAAGAAGACTAGAGATATCTCCCTCCTTTCATGACCTACTGTTTCTCAAAGTTTTTCGTTGGGTTCACTTCATGTAAAGTCAACACTGGATGTAGGTTTGCGAGATCCTTGAAAAGCTTAAGCTTCTCTCCATAGCAAGAGCATATGATATGACTAATATGTAGAGACATATTAGGCCAATCCTGTAGTTGCTCTCCATTCAAACTGCACAGCGTTGTCACTTTGGGCGGTTTTCATGCATTTTGAATATTTGAAACCAATGGACGACCCTTTGAGAAAGGTGACTGATGATTTGTAATGGGTTTTTTTTTGGTTATACTGATGATTGAGGTACAATTGTGCAAAAAGGATAAAAGGAAGGGGAGGCAGATATTAATTTCATTTATTTTTTAATTGCTTAAATATTTTCATCGTTTAAAAAAAAATTATTTGAATTTTCAAAACATAAATTAATTTTTTTTTTCAAAAATTAGTTAATTTTAGCCACATTAAAAAATAATCCTAATTCTGACCAATGATTTTTTAACTTATGTATAATAATTTTCATAGTAAATTAAATTCAAGGATTGCAAGGAGTTTTAAAATGACTATTGGGAGAGGGTTGTGAATGCTCAATTTTCAGCTTTAAAGTTCACTTAAAATCAAACTTAAAAGAGAAATATGAAAAGGGCTACAAATTCATTAGCGTCCTAAACATTATTCACTTGTAGAGCTCTCAAGTTAAGTTTCAAATATCAGTTTGTGAAGAGAACTGTAAGTAAGGTGAACCGAGCCTTTAAAAAATTTGAGATTTTTCAAATTCAGACTCGACATATAATCAAGTCTATAATCACTGGATGCAAATAAACCAATCAACTGATGGCAAAGAACAATCACATGTTTTGAAAGTTAAAAGCACAGGTTGCTAGTAGGCATATAGATTACTTTTGACCTCAAAACCATCATCACTAAATCAACACCAATGAATTCTAACTCAAATCTTCATCAACCAAGCCTTGCAACCAAATATCTTGCATAAATTATTCAATTTTTTTTTTAATTATATTTTATTAAATTCTTGTGATTTATTTTATAAAAACTCGAGTTCCCAGCAGAAGCCACTGATTCAGAACATTCAGATTGATTTTGTCTAAGGCTAAGCTAAGCTTGCTTAGGCATTGGATCTTGGGCCAGCCCTCCATTTGAGACTCTGAATTTTATTCAAACCTAGGTCGGGCAAGACCCACGCCCACCACTATATGGTTCCTAGGAAGAATGAGACAAATAAAAATGGTTGCCAGCAAGAAAAATTTCAGACATTGTAAGACATAAAATGCAGTGATATTAAGGTAATTGACATTTGAAACTGAAACAGGTCAGTAATACTATACTGTTGTAGATCTGACTTATGAGATAGTCAAGAAGCAGTTTAGAATCAAATAACCAATGCAATATGAAACTGATGAATGAACTCACTTCCAATGCCAGGGACAATTAAGGAAGCTTTCCTCCAAGTCGCAGATGAATTCACTAGGTCTTCAAGATATCGACATCCATATGCTCTGAAAATTTGCTTCGAGAAAATTTGCAAGCCTTCAATGTTAGATTCCTTGAAGATCCAAGGATGGAAAAGTGGAATATTAGCAGCAGAGATATACAAAAAGAAAATGATTAATCTAAGGTCAATTTGGCAGTTTTATTGCAAATAGCAGCTTGAGTCAAAAATTTGGAAGGAAATAAGCTAATGAATTATAGCTACCACTTGCAATTTGAATTTTATGAGCCTAAAAGTAATTATGGAAAAAGCTTGAAAAACAAGCTCCTTTTCTTAGAGTTAGCTTTAGGTCCATAAAAATCAAGTGTGGCTAATGTCCACTGTTCTAAAATAGCTCCTTATTTTTAGTCCAGAAGTTGCTATATATAATATCAATACCAAACTAGCCCATAGAACGAGATTCACTCGGTCATTCAGCCAAAACCATTGAAACAATGCAACCCTAACCGTAGAGTGAAAGCACAAGGATATGGAAATAGGAGAAGGGGGATGGGGGAAGGGAGAAGGGAGGAGGTGGGAAGGAGAAAGGAGTGAGAGACATTCATAGGTGGAAGAGAGTAAGCAAATAATGCTTCAAAAAAAAAAAAAAAAATTATGAGCTTTTGCTGGAGTAAAACACCTTGGAAGTAACAAAGAGGCATACAGGGAAAACCCCTCGTGAAACAACATGAAAATATCCAAAACAAGAAGAAAATAATATAAGCCTAGAGGCAGATGCACTTTACCTTCTCCTTTGATTAGTTGTTGCTACCGCCATTTCTCCAAAATGATAATTGAGGAAGTTGTGAGACCAAAGACTCCATGACCCTTTCAGAAATTGATTTGCTTGTTGTCAAGGTTTTCTTCATCTCCAATTCAATGTCAGAATCTCACCAGAATTTAATGATATGAAGACTCTCTTCTTCTGTTGATCTTTGGATGACAATTCTGGAAGCATAACCCTTATTTCTCATTTGACGGCATATCCGAGAAGGATCATTTGCTGCAAGAGTAACCATGTATAACCAGCCCCTATTAGACAAAAGATTATCTGCAATAGGCAATATCCTATCAATAACTTTCCGACCATTCTCCCCTCCAGCCCAAGCAGAGGCAATTCCTTCATGACCCACTTCATCTTCTGGGGTTGGCACATAAGGCGGGTTCACAACTATAACATCTACCATTCCTTCCAGACGCTTTTCAAGTCCAGATGCAATGTCAGTGGCTATCAACTCTGCATGAACACCATGTGCTTCCAATGTCTCATGAGTGACTCTCACTGCATGAGGCTTGAGATCAGTGGCAATATAGTAGATCCCAGGAATCTGCTGCTCAAGCATAAGGGCTAGAGAGGTAATAACATAACCACTACCACAACCCACTTCCATACAAACTCCTGGACAATGCTCCAACAGCTTAGTTCGATCAGCTAGAAGTGCATCAACTAGTGCAAATGAATCATCACACGGCTCATAAACCTCAGGGTGTGAACTCATGAGGCGAATTTGTGCTATTCTGAAAGACATCTTGCATATGCCTGATAGGAATCAACCAATTGACCCATTCAAAGAAAAAGAAAGAAAAATAACAATGAAAAACATATCCCAATTTTGACACTCCAGTTTCTTTTTCCTTTTTGGTTTTTGCAGGGGGCAATCTACATTGAGGAATATACATGGATCCATACTTCTATGATACAATGCGGAAGTGAATTTGACCAGCTTCACTTTTTAAAATTAGCTTCACTGTTTATGATGAATAGTAAAATATCATGAACCTGGTATGCTTTAGTTATAGGTAATATCCAATAGAAAGACAATTCACATATTGTAGTAAAGAAGGAAATTAAGAATAAAAATTTCAACCAATTTTCCATTTCTGAATTCAATGTTCAAAATTCATGAGATTTATGGACTTAGATTAATACTTAGTAAACAAAGACAACTATATGAATCTATACTTACAAGTACCAAGACAATGAACATCCAAGATTCATTAGATTTATCGATAAGTAAACAAAGATGATTATATGAATCTATACTACCAAGACCTTGATTTATTCCAAAATGAAATTTGAAGCTAATAAATCCAGAATCTTGTGAAGGATTGTATGTTGCACTTTACTTTAAAAAATCATAGAAAATTGAAATGAAAACATTTTTGCTAATGTCATAATGGTTTGGCACTTCTTTAGGTCTAGTTTCAATACTTCAAAAATGAAAACATATTAAATCAACTTTAAACAATGACAGTTTAGATTAGAAACTTATTTTTCTGGAAAGGCAGCTCCAATATTTTAAATTGGATTTTACTCTACTTATGACCAGATTATGAATTAAGCAAATTAAAACTACATATGATGAAGTTTCCCCAGTTATAACTTCTTACAGTTAAGAAAAATCACTTCTCAAAGTCATAATAAAACATATGCTGCCTGCCCTAGGAAAATAGTTAAATCAAGGATTTTTGCAATTTTTTGTGCACAAGTTCTAAAAAGAGACTATTGAGAAAGGGCCATGAACACTCATGTTTCAGGTTAAAAGTTCTCATAAAACCAAGGTTAAAAGGGAAATTTGAAAATTACAAAAAAAAAAATAGGGCCGTGATCATTATTCACTCAGCACATGACAAATAACAGTCACATGTTCTAAAAGTTAAGAACACAAATTGCCAGTGAGCATAGACATTCTTTCTGAAATCAAAACCATCACAAATAATTCAATACCAATGAATTCTAATGAATTCAACTCATCATCATCAAACCTAGCATACTACTATTTTCCTATTCATCATGAACAATAAAGCAAATTTTAAAAAGAAAAAAAAAAAGTGAAGCAGTTCAAATTCACTCCCATATTATTTTCTAGAAGTATGGATTCATGTAAATTCCTCAAAATAGATTGCCCCCTCCCAAAACAACAAAGGAAAAAGAAACTGGAGTGTCAAACTTGGAATATGTTTCTCATGTTTCTATTGATTACTTGAGTTAGTATTTATAGAACAGCAACTCAGGTAATAATACCAAAGTTAATTAATAACTTATGCTAGGCTTTGTTGATGTTGAGTTGAATTGGTATTGAATTATAATAACAGATAATTTCTAGTCAACTCAGATAACCATAATTTCATAATTATGAAAGCCAATAGAACTTATATAAGCATTTTTTTTTACCTAAACGGAAGCACCACCATTAAATTCTATCACCAGAGCATGACTAAAATGAAATTATTTGAAACACAAATTTTCAAGCTAAAGCAAAATTTCCAATCACCATATAGGTGGCTTACCAAGAGGACAGTACACAATTTCCACAATACCGCTTACCAAGAGGACAGTACACAATTTCCACAAACACATACCTACTGCATTAAACCTCTACTAGGTTGATGAAAAACTAGAAAAGATAATGAAAAACGTAACCTAAAAAACTTTCTGACTATAAACCAAATCCCATTTTAATCTCTAATTTATACTACTTTTTCCTCCACTTTTATCAGCAAACAAGCGACAAGGCATATTTAAACAAAGAATTAACGAAATTTCTTTCAAAAATCATAATGAAATCAGGAGAACTTAATCAGAATAAAAACAAAAAACGAAAACGTAATATTCAACCAAATTAAGAATCTCTACATCAACTAAGAAAAAGGCAAACATATTTCAGGGGCAAATCCTTCATTTGAACCCTGATCTGCTCATAGCAGAAACATGCGCAACACACCATTCATAACTAAAAGCAATTGTAGCAGTGGTGAAATAGAAGACGATACTTATTTGAATCTAAATTACTACAAAGAGCTTAAGATTTAGTTTCCATTTTCCACTATTTCCTCAGCAACCTAACAAAAACAATTAAATAAACAAATAACAAACTCCAAAAAAAGTTTTTCTCCTTACCTCGTGAAGAGTGCGATAATCAGAACATCATCGGAGCGGATTTGACTGAGGAGTAGAGGAGATATACGAATGGCTATAAAGGACATGAGCATTGGCGGAGTCAGAATTTTGGGCTAATTTTTTCGGGTTTGGTAATATTAATGTATAGAATATGTTTATATTTATTATCGTAGGTCGAATCACTTTCAAAATTAAATTTTAATATTTTTTTTCGAGTTTTTGAATTTTTTTATTAATTTTAATAATTTCTAAATTTTCAATTTTTTTGAAAAAAAAATAAAGAGAAAAAAAGTAAAAATTTAAAGTTTAAATTATTATTTACTTAACAACTAGTAAAGTATATTTTAAAATTATCAGATAAATTTTAAGTTATAAACTGATCTTAAATTATATAAATATATAAAAATTTTATAAAAAATAATATAGTTGAAGAAAATAAATAGTTATATAAATTTTAAAATAATTAATTAGAAGATATAATTAATTAATTTATTTTATGATATATTTATGAATATATTTTTTTTATTTTTAAAATTTTATATAATAATAAATTATATATTCATAATAAGATAAATTAAACAATAATTACAAATATGAAAGAGACAAACTTTTTAATTATGTAGAAATGCAAAAAAAAAAATTTTTACAAAAGATAAAGATATAAATAAAAATATAATATTTTTTTTATTGGATAGAGATAAATATATGAAAGACACCAAAATTTAAATTTGTTTATTTTTAGGGTAAAATAATTTTTGTTGGGTTTGTAAAGATTTCTTTTGAGATTTTTGGGCTTATATATTTCATCTTATTTTTATCATTATCATGTCATTAATTTTCATAGACTTACAATTATAGACCTAATAAATTAGTCAAATATTTTATATAATTTACAATTTATTCATATATATATATATATATATAATTTTTTTAAAAAAAATGGGGGACAATGGTCCCCTAGTCATGTAGTGGCTCCACTACTGAATATGAGAGACAAAGGAGTAGAAATGAAGGCAAGTTTTGCAAATTGGAGGATCTGAGCCCATATAATTACAGTAATTAAATTAAAATTTGAAAACAGCAGTCTACACTAATAATAACTTGAGATATAGCGTTGTACTTTTAATTACCTTTAGCCTAATTTTCAACTTATAAATTGACATGATCACGTTGCTCATAGGCCGGTCCAATGGCGGAGCCACATTGAATCAAAAAGGGTCAGACCCCCCAAAATATATATATATATATATATATATATATATATATATATATATATATATATATATATATCACAGTATATTTTTTTTTTTTTTTTTTAAATATATAAATTTTATTTTTAAATATATTTTAAAAATTTTTAGAA
>CANXYC010946818.1:0-18243 GCA_948193065.1 Aleurites moluccanus
AAATCCATTTGGTGGAAGAATCACTTTGGCCGAAATGATGAAGCTTGAATGATGGTTTAGTGCTTTGATGTTTAATAGGTTTAAATGGATGAATGTTATGTATTTGATAGGTATTTAAGTTATTTGAATGATTGATGTTGAAAAATGAAAGAATAGAATGAATTCCAACTAGGTTAAATTATATTGAGTTTATAGGTTTAATGTGTTAGGTCAAAGTAAATAGGAAGGAAGGGTTTGAATATGGAATATTGGTGTATATAATGCAAATGTATGAGTTTAAATTTGGAAATGGTATTTGATATAAGTACTTGAAAGCTAAACTTGAAATTTGGTGTATGTTTGATATGGAATATTGAGTTAAGTATATGTGAGTTCTTAATATGGCACAATAGTGATGAATATATGAAATGTAAGTCGAATGTGATGATAGAATGTGTTTAATGCATAAAGGATTGGAAATAGTGCAAATTGTGCAATGTGAGGGTTATAGTGCATATTGAGTATGCTTGATGTATTTTAATGTGAATAATGTGTTTTGTGATGTTTTTACATCTTACCGGAGTGTTATATGTGGAAATAGGTGAACCATCGAGTACTCCAGCTCGAAGTGTCGATCGGCGGGCCGATTAGGGCCTACGAGAGATCTTGAGGGATAAAGTGGACAAATTCTGTTAAAGGTGAGTCTATATGTATAATCATGCATGATTTGCATTATATATGCTATAATATGTCATTTGAACTGATAAAACAAAGCTTGATATCCAAAAACACCAACAGTGTATTTTGACTCATAAATAAGTCCACCGAAATGACCTAAACTTTGATTGTCTATAAATTGAAACCTAAAAAGCCAATTGGACTATTACTTGGCCCAATCTTCTATTTTATTCATAAGCTTTAAAATGGTACCTCATGGTCCATTTGATTCCATTGATAATATAGTTAATTAGAAACTACTCAAAAATCCTAAAACGGATCTGTAACGGCGAGTGTCAGTTGCGGCAGCGCAATTGAGCCCCGCCGGCTATTTTTTTGACATTACCAAATTTGTTCTATTATTCATTATGGATATATATATATATATATGATTGTTCTACATCTATAAGAGTTATATTTATGCTATATTGATTGTTATATAGAGACACACCCATATGGCATTATAACAAGGCTATCTCGATGGTGTAGCAGGTAATTCTATCGACCGTGTGCACACTAGTATTAATTAATTCGACCCTTGCTAGTGAGGGTATAATATTCTCTGGTATTAAATTGACCCTTGTTAAGGAGGGTGTAATATTCTCTAGTCGTAAGGGTTGATCTCCCTTGCGTAAAGTGGATTATGCACTTTATGATAGTGTTGGAATATAAAATTATACACAATTGTGCTATTACAGACAGTGCAATTGTACTTTTCACTGGACCCAATCATGTTATATTATTTGTGCGTTGACTCGTACACTGGATACCTATATGGATACTTATATTGATATTTATATGGATATTTATATAGATACTTGTTTCACCCTTTATTTGTTATCTTATATTGATTCTACAGACCATATATGAGCAACCATGGTATTATGAACATCTACTGTATTTTTATACATATGGATTCACTGAGTATTTTTATACTCACCCCCTTAATGGTTTATAATTTTCAGGTCCGCAGTGAGACTCGAATTCCATTAGTACCTTCCATCCTCACCTTGGAATTTTACTACTTGAAACATGTAATATTCGGGTCCCAAAAATATATGTAAATATTTATATAGTATAGAGGTTCCATGGTACTGTAATCTAAGGAGTGGCATGTATATGTATGTGATTGTATTTCTATAGTTTTACATATAAATTATGTTATGGATGTATATAGCTTGAGATATACAGATATGTTTTGAGTTGATATTGGAGGTTGATATGAGTATTGATGATGCAGATATATTGGAAGTGCTTATTTACTTGTTTTATAGCTGGGCATAGTCATATTTTAAAGGAGACGCTATCGAAATTTCAGTAGCATTATTAAGTTATTTGAACTGATTTAATGTATTGTTTTCCATATCATATAGTTAATTGGGTTCTTCGTGGTACTGGTAGCTTAGGCAACACTCATACCCTAGAACTGTCGCGGCTTCCAGGTTGGGTCATGACAATAATCAAAGCACATTATGTTGTCAACATCTATCACGTTAGGTTGTCTAATGTTAGAGCTACTAGCCTAATTCACTCCATTGCCAGTATGCATGATTATTGCTAGTTCCCACATTAAATCCATTTGTAGAATTGCTAAAGTGTCGAGCTTGTTTTTCAATTTGCAAAGCTCTCTGATGGGTCGTAGAGGTAGACATAGGATCAAATATATTAACTGTATCCTAGATCTGTACCTTCTACCCTCCAAGATACCATGCTAATATCTGATCCTCTGTCTCCTGAATTTCATTTCATACTATCAACTAGTAAAATTCATTAGTATATTTATCCACTGATTAGTTTCTTTGCCTTAAGTTCTGCCACCTCTGTTACATTATACGCTGAAAATTATAAGATAAAAATTTAGATCACATTTTTTTTCATCTTCTCCTAGGATACAATTTTGGATTTACCCAATATGGACTTGGTTAACTTGGATTGCTTCCTCCAGGCTGTTGCCCGACCTCTTAACCTTGTCATTACTAATGCCAATTGTTTGGCACCTCCTTGAATTCAAGAAATTCCTTAACAGTAGCCAACAGTCCAAAAATTCTTCTAGTTGGATACTCCCATAAAACTCAAGAATCTCAGTTCTAATACCATTTTTACAATGCCCAAAATTTCTTCACCTGGTCTCCGATGTCTTGATGTGTGTTATTTTAATAGAATTTTTAGGTTAATTTAAATATATTTTATAATGATTTTATTTGATTTTGTGAAGATTTGATATGATTTTATTTATTTTCGAAGTTTGATATTAAGATTAAAGATATGAAAATATTTGGTTCAAAAATCAAATAAATTTGAAGAAGATTAATTCTAAAAAATTGGTACCCGATTTTTAGAGAGGAGCAACCCGATTTTTGCGCAAATTATTTTTCGAAAACACAAATTCAAAACTGGCATCCGGTTTTTGAGTGCACTTAACCCGATTTTGGATTAATGACCCAATTTCTGATGATTTTTAGGCAAAAATAGGTATTTAACTTTCAAAACTTCAATTTTTTTTAGAGTTGAAGAGTGAAAAATTTTCTAAGAAATCTAGAGAGAAAAATCTTCAAGAAAAGCAAGGAAGAACTTCAAATTGAAGGGCTAGCAATCAAAATCAAATCTTGGCGAATAGAGAAGATTTTCATTCTTAACTCCATTTATCTTTATTTTATTTAATTGTTTAGTAATATTGAATTATTCTATTAATTCAATAAAGTTTTCAATTTGTGTTTCAACTATTCTTGGCTAAATTATTTATTCTAAAATTTAGATATAGTCAATTGTTAATTTTATGATTCAACTATAATTAATTGATTGTCTTGTGTATAAATTGAATTTGTTAATTTATTGATTTAGGATTATAATTGTTTGGTAATTGGCCACTATTAAATAATATCTAAGATGGTTTATAATGGATCAAGAGATGAAATATATCATTAGTACATTAAATCAATATTCTAAGGGATTGAGTTGCCAAGAGATTGCGACACACTTTAGGAGGTTAGAAATTGCTAAAGAACTTAATGGGCTTGATTAACTAAATGATCACCAGAGTACACATTAAATTAATGTAGGTAGTTTGTAGTTGCTTGAAAGAGAATTACAATAATTTAGAGCAGTTAATTCATTAACTTGATATTTTGGATAATCAATCATGAGTTGGAATCATAAAAGATCAATTGATGAAATCTAAATTTTAGGCTTGTTAAAATTATTTCAATCTTCAAAACTCAAAATTACATTGTTTTTTTAATTTTCAATATTGCTTTAATTTTTATTTCAAACATCTAATTTTAATTTTTTCTAAATAATAGAGAAATATTTAATTTTGGTACTTGACCACGTCTCTCTGAGGGACACGACACTCACTCACATACTATTACTTACATAAACAATTCGTACCTGTTCTCCAACGTCTCTAGAAAACTTTCTCATATGAGCTACTATCACTCTCAATCGGATCACTATACATCTTCTCCTATTCATAATATCCTCACTTCTCCTATTTGGATTTGGATTCCTTTCACCTTGATTTCTCAAAAATCCATTTGTTCATTAATTAACTAATTTAAAATTTGCATCATATGTTATTCTATTTGTTTAAATCGATGATTCACATGCTACTCTATGTGAGCTGTGGCGTCACGATAAAAAACCTCCCTCATAGGTACCGTTTGGCATCCTTTCTTTGATGCCATGATCTTTAAGGAAATGGATCTTTGATACCAATTGAAGTAGCAGAAGCCTTCTAGGAGTCTGTTTATTTGAAATTGAATACTAGACAATTAGACAATAAAGATCGTTGATTCAAACAAGAATACTAAAATTTAGAATAACAACTTTCAAAGAAAAAGGGATGTATTATTCAAAACATCATATATCCAAACTTTAAGGCTTACAGAGAATATATAGAAACTTGCCTCCAGAAATCCTAAGAGACAAATATAGTAAATTTTTCTAATAAAAAAATAAATCACCAGATTACATAAATAAGGAAAACAAATCATAATTAAAACAATGCTTTAAGGAGGCATAAAAATGAGCTTTCTATTAAAAGTAAATAAGAAAATAAAAGTTTAAAAAATAACATAAAAGCTAAAATTTCCAAACTAGAGGCCAAGATGAATGAATTTGGCCAAAAATTGATATTTGTTACCACCAAGAGGTTGTGAGTTTGATTCATTGCAATATTTCCAATTGGGCTAGGGCCAAAGTCAAGCCCATAAATTAATATTGTCAGTGACCCATTTCTTTGACTTTAACCTTTTGCATGGTGAAACTGATCCATAAACTTTATGTCTTGTAGGTCTACATCAAATTTATACCGATTACTTCTATTGAAACATTTATAGACCATATTGAAACCTTTTCAACATCATTTTTGTGGTGAACAAGGTTTCCAAATTTGTTGATTGAGAGAATTTCTAAGGATATGTTGATTGGATGATTCTTGTTTGCTACCCACAACACAAATTGTCATTACAGGATATCTAAAACTGGAATTTCCAAGGCTAAAGAATCCAAATGTAAAATTGTTACACATTATCACCTCTATAATTTAATACCATTAGGACTCATAAATTCTATTAATTAAAATAGATATTAATTAATCGATAAATTAATAAATTATTAATTTAAAGAAATATATATTTAATCAAGTAAAAATTCATTGTATTTTACCTATCTTGTAATTAATATAATATGAATTAAATGAATTGAACAAAAAATAAGTGATCAATTGAATATGAATTAATTGAAATGAAACAAAAAATATATAATCAATTGAATATGAACTAAATGAATTAAATAAAAAAAATGTGACTTGAATATGAATTAAATTAAGTGAAAAATGTGAATATAATTATTTAAATTTAAAATAATATTTAAAGTCATATTTTAATAAAGTATCATAGTCTATTATATGCATAATATTGGTAAATTATTTATTTATAATATGAATGAGACTAAATAATTTTGTAAAGATTTTCAGAAAAAAATTATCTTATTATTTTATTAAAATTATTAATTTAACCTATTAGTTTAAATCAGGACCGTAGAAAATTATTATATAAATGAGGTTATTAATTTATCGAGTATTAATTTATAAAGGTTACACTGTAATAATAGAGATGTGAAACATAATGGTAGGCTAATACTCATAGTTTTATGTTTGAAAATATAAAGATTGTATTATTATCCAGTAAGATACATCAAATAAACCTAAGCTTTTTAGGGTCAATACTAATCTATTGTCAATGGCCAAGTTTGATGAGGAAATATTGGAGTCTAAAACAACGTATGTACTTATTAGAAAATCAATAATGAAGGAAGTTGAGATAGAAATGAGCGTGCCTCCTGCAGTAGCCCCTATAATTAATGAGTTTTAGGGAGTCTTTCCTTATGAGCTACCCGATGGTCTTCCACCTCTAAGGGATATTCAACATCAGATTGTCTTAAAGCCAGGTGTGACATTGCCAAACATACTGCCTTACATAATGAGTCCCAATGAACATTAGAAGTTATGTAGACAGGTGGAGAAGTTGCTGGCCAAAAGACATATAAAGGAGAGTTTGTCATTTTGTAACACCCTAAGTCTGGCGGTGCTATGGTCCTAGGGAAAAGATAGGCATAAAGCCATCATAGACTCGTAGAACTAAATGTTAAGGCTGGATCAATAATAACAATTTGTATTCAATTCGTAACTTTAACATAATATCAATACATTGTCTTTATGGAACATAAATCAATCTAAAATCCATTCCTTTTAAAGAATAAGGAAAATTCCAATAATGTCTTTAATACATCAAGAAAATAATCTATATCTATATTCTTTTGTGTACTATGGAGCAACTAAGAATATAATATCCAATAACAATTTAATACAAATGAATATACATAACCATACATAAAATAGCTTATAGAGCATCTTTGTGGTTGTAGATCGTTTATCTAAATGGTTCATTTTATTCCTTGCAAGAAGATCACATATGTTATTAAAGTTGCTCAACTTTATTTTTAGGAAGTCTACCTTTTTCATGGGTTACCTACCTCTATCATTTCTAATAGGGATGCTTTCTGAGTCATTTCTAACATAGCTCATGCAAGATGTTTAATACATAATTAAACTTTAGATGTGCTTATCATCCCTAGACAAATGGTAAGACCGAAGTGGTTAATTAGTCTTTGGGCAATTTCTTATGGTGTTTAGTAGGAGAACATGTGAAGAGCTAAGTCTAAAAGTTATGTTAAGTTGAATTTTCTCACAATCATGCCTTTAATAGGAGCACAAGTTTCAGTCCCATTCAGGTGGTCTATTATGTTGTGGACATCCGATTTTGTGTCTAACTTGTAGGATATTCATAAGGCAATTCATGATCATCTACAACAATCTGATTTCAAGTATAAGCAAGATGCTGATAAGAAATATTGTCAAGTCGAATTCAAAGTTGGTGACTTTGTATGGCAATCTTTAATAAGGACCGTTTTTCTGTAGGCTATCAGCGAATAAAATTAGCCCTATAAAAATTATTGAGAAAATTAATCTCAATGCTTATCATCTCAAGTTGCCCAACCATGTTCATACTATATACGTGTTTAATGTAAAATATCTCACTCCTTTTTTTTGGAGATTCTTTTGATGATAATGTTGTTGCCAATTCGAGGTCAAATATTCTTTACCCAAGAGAGAATGATGTAGATCTACAAGCCATGAAGTTTATGGACTAGTTTGACTATGCAAAATGTTCAAAGTCAAATAAATGAGTCATTAGCAGTTTTGATCAAGGCTTGATTTGGGCGTAGTCCAATGAAAAATATCTTAATGAATTAGACTCACGGCCTCTTAGTGATGAAGGATATCAGTTTTTGGCCAAATTCATTCATCTAAGCCTCCATTTTAGCAATTTTAGCTTTATGTTCATTTTTTGTGACTTTTGTTCCTTATTTAATTTTGGTAGGATGCTCATTTTTTAAGGTCCCTTTTAAGGCATTCTTTTATTTATGACTTATTTTTCTTATTTATGTAATTTGGTAATTTATTTCCATTTTAGAAAAAAGTTACCATATTTGTCTCCTAAGATTTTTTGATGCAAGTTTCTATATATTCTCTATAAGCCTTCGGGTTTGGGTAGATGATGATTTGAATAAAATATCTCTTTCTTTTAACGTTGTTATTTTAAATTTTGATATACTTGTTTTAATCAATGATTTTTATTGTCTAGTTGTCTAGTATTTTATATCAAATTAACAGACTCATAGAACACTTCCTTTATGTCAAGATTCCTATATAGTGCTCAGCTCTTGTATTTAGAAAACTTTGTTTCACTCTAAGTCATCCAAGGTCAAAGTAAAAGAATTATATGGCAAAGCTTTGATCATCCAACTAATACTACAGTACCAGGAATGAAACTTGGGATGAATTTGAAAACAGGACAACATTTGATATTGACATCATAGGAATTAACTGATTATGATCTAGCAACTAGTGAATACTCATTGAAGTTGAATCCAAGTTGATCGCATTAATTTTTCCTGTATAAATGTTTTGAACATTATTGGTTCCATGGTCATGGAGAATCATGGAACATATATATAGTTTTATATTTATCAACAATGAAGATGAGATATTTTTCAAAATTTTTAATAATAATAAATCTGGCACAAATAGTGTTGGATGAATCAGGAAGGGTTATACAATGGCATGAAAGAGATGGTCAATGGAAGGAGTACTAATCAGCACCTAAGTCTAGGTAGGTGTGATTCACATGGATTGCATGGAAATAGTAAATGTGATCCTAACAATGTTAATATGCATAAATGCTCTTGTTTTACCTGGCTATGAACCTAAATTTCTAAGGGATTGGCTTTTAAGAGACAGATCAGGTGGATGTGTAAGAAAATGACTATGGTCTACTTTAACATGTGGACATGGCAAATGATTTGTTAAAGTGGAGCATGTTAAGATTCCTAATACTTCAGTAGTAGCTTGGGTATACATGAACATGAGTCGTTTGCATAGTGAACAACAATGCATCAAGAATTGTTATTGCTCTCCATATGTAAGTATAAACATTACAAAGAAAAGGATTGTTTGTTTGTTTAATATGTATTTTCGTGTTGATGCATTTGAATTAGGTATTATATTCATTCTTATCATTAACTTAATTTGGGTAATTTCCATTTCTTTTTGAGAAATATTGTATTGTTTTACCACTTGTGCATTTGAGAATGCAAAGAATGCATCAGTAGTAGCTTGGACAGGTCATTTCTTAAGATGAAGGGAATGTTGGCCATTTTTATAATTTCAATTTCATCAATATTTTTATCGTCATCATATTTTCCTGCTTATGGTTTAGGAAGAGGAACAAAATAGGTGCAAAACTATTTGTCTTTATTATTATTTTTTTACTCATCTACAAATTTCTTATGCTAATAAGTGTTGCAATAAGTTTTTTCATTATTTTCTTTTAAGGATAGTAAAAAAATTAATGGAACAAAAAATTGTTAAATCCTATTAGTGATTCATACTACCATAAAAATACTTTGGATGCAAATGAGCTTAATGAAAATAAGAGTCATCCAAACTTAGTATTTTTCAACCTTAAGGCCATATTAGCTGTAACTAATAATTTTTCTCAGGTTAACAAAAATGGACAAGGAGATTTTAACTCTATTTATAAGGTATAATGTGAATACCTAAAATCCAATGGGATTTGATTCTCTCTATTTAGTCTAATTATAATGTTGTTAAACGAATTTTTTTAGGGTCAATTGTTGGAAGTGGGAAAGTCCCATCTCGGAGAAGTAAAGGAAAAATAAATGACTTGTAAGTTAAATGACTCTAAAGACAAAATAACCATTTTGTCAACATGTAATACCTTATAAATTCCTAACTCTCATGCATGAATTAATTCTCAGAATGTGATTCGTTAGTCTTGAAATGATAGGAAATAATTTTAGAGACATAGTTAGAAAGCAAACTTGATACTTTTTTGGATAGCGGCGGTGTCGGGAACACTGCCGAGAAATGACTTGTCCGGTCAATAAAAGAATTTCTGAAGTTGACCTGGGGATAAAAAAATCACTATAATTTATGTGTAATTTTAGTAAAAAGAAAGAAGTGAAAATCATTTAGGAACACTGAAAAAGTAACCAATGGCAAAATCGTAAATAAATGAAAGTTAAAGGTGAATAGTGGAAATTGATCGGTCGGGGTTACAGAATGACTCCAGAGCCATTTTTATAAATAAGAATAAATTAAAATAAGACTATTTACTCCCCACTTTGAAATCCAATTCCTGACGGAATTGACAGAATAAATTACAAAAGATTTTGGACCAAAGTGTGAAGGATGAAAGTTGGGAGATTAAGTTGTAATTATGTTATATGATTTTTCTATTTATTTTCTTGCTTAGACATCTAGCACATCTTCTTCTTCTTCCATTAGAGTGGCCAAACCATCTTTCTTGATTTCTCCTTCCATTCTCTTCATCTTTTCGTCAAAATTTCTAAGGAAAATTGATAGAAAACTAGCAAATCCACTTAGTTCTCTTCATTTTCATCCTTACTTTGTAGAAAGGAGCTAGGGATTTCAAGGAATATTGAAAAAGAGATTTCAGGTTCATCATCCAATTTGAGGTAAGATGTTTTTTTGTTGAGTTTTATGGTTTATTTAGATGTTATTTAGGTTGAATTAGATGGGTGTGTGGTTAATTTGCATCAATTGATGTTATTTGTTAGAAATCCCTAATTTGCCTAGTTTAAATTGAAGTTGTAAAAAATGAGTTGATGATTTATTGATTGATTTTGTTAATTGATGTTAGAATTAATCAGTTGGATATGAATGGATGATTAATTAGTGGTTTATTTGATGTAGAACACAACTTTTGTCAAAGGTGTGCTATATAGGCCATTTGGTGATTTTGGTGGGAATTGGTTTGTTCAAGGTGAATTGAAGCATTAGATGAGTCTATAATGCATCATATAACATGCCAAATTGATTGAATTGATGATTGGAACCCTACCCTAAAAACTCATCTTTGGCCGAATGTCGTTTACTATTCCTATGCCTATGTTTTGTTTGATTTTTGCCATGTTTTTCCTAGCCATTTGATCCCATTTTGATGTTGTTTAATTATATTTCTTTGATGCTTATACCTTTGTTGACAATGTGGCTTTATGTTGGTTAAATTGGGCAAGTCAAGTTTGCACCTAAACCTAACATATTGGCTTGCCATTGTATGCCCACCATGTGTTTGATGAAATGCTTAGTTCATTTGCCTTTGGCCTATTGTTTTGTATTCCATAGGCCTACCATTTGAATGTCATTGTCGCCAGTAACGTTGGCATGCCAATTGACCTACCTTTTTCCTCCACCGAACCAACTTTTGTTCCATGTCTTTCTTAATTGCCAAACCATTTATCATTGATTGTATATTATATATAGCATTGCCATTGTTCTTATTGATAATTGGATTGAGTGATATTGGACTAATTGATTGTTGGATGCCATTGTTGCATAATGGTATCCCTTGTTATATTGATCCTATATGGCTTGACAGAGCTACCGATCCGACAGTGTAGTGGGGAAATACTGTCGGCAATATGCACATTATATTACCGATGCCATAGCTGGGAGGGGTTATGGTCCTGGCCATAGGGCCTGATCAGCCTTATGCTCACTGATACAGATATGTTACTGGAGACCTATATGGTCCATACGAATTACTGGAGATTGTATGATTTCTTTTCATGCAGTCCATCCCTTTATCTGTCTTCCCATATGATACCGAGCCTGTACTTTATTCTTTGGCTATACTGTAAACCATTATAGATTCTGTTTACTATTATTTGACTTATTGATATTATTGCTTCATTGCTACCTACTATTTTTATTGATGATACATGTAGATTCACTGAGTATCATCTATACTCACTTTTTCATTGTTTACCCATTTCAGGAGAGGAGTAGAGTGCAGAATCCTGTCATTTGTCATTCGGGGATATCTGCAGACAGTTACTGATGTATACTTCTAATTCTGTATTATTATTTTGGTGTTCATTATCTAGCTACTCCATGGGGTATGTATAGGTTAACTAGGAGATGAACATGTGTATATGACACTTGATAGTATATATGAGTTATATGATGATATTGTGGTATGATATATGACTGTTACAGCCCATTTGCATAAATTTACAAAATGAACTACAGAATAACAGATTGAATGATAATTAACTAAAATGGATAATATATTGTGATTTATAGATTGTGCATATGATACTGGGTTCTACGGGTGTCGGTCGCCATTGGCATCTCCTGTACCCTAGGACCATCACGATCTAGAAAACTAGGTCATGACAGAGGTGGTATTAGAGCCCTAGGTTACAGACATTGGAGTTCTAGGTTTACAGACTGTGAATTTAGGTTACAAATGAATAGTACCTAAATTACAGAGGAATAGTGACTAAGTACAAAATGGGGTAGAATTAAGTATACCATGGAGCATAGGATTTCCTTTGTCGTCCTTTGCTGTTATCGTCTATTATATGTTATTATTCTGCATTTCTATCATTTTCTGAGACTGTTGCCGTTTTTCCTGATGGATTACAAAGATGTCCGACGACAGGGGTAGAGATACCAGGGAAGCAAAGGTAGCCTTCAATGAGTCACTGGTTAGGGAGATTTCAGTATCAGAGGGTCTGTTTTGATCCTAACTGACTACAGAGGATACAGAGAGGGGCGATGACCCTGGAGAGTGGAGATGATGAGTGGTTTAATGGAGTTAAGGAGAGAGATGGCTGAGATGAGACGGGAGAGACAGCAGGTACAACCACCACCCGCTCTAGCAATAGTGCCTCCACCTGTAGTACTAGAGGTAGTTCCAGTAGTACCAACTCCTATGCAGCCAGTGGGGGCTCAGAGGGAGCCAGCTGTACAGGGAGGTCGAAGAGAGATTGAGGAGGGTGGAGTATCCATGTTTAGCTTTCTGAAGCTAAACTTACCTGAGTTCAAGGGAGATAGAGGTATTGATCCCGTTGATTTCTTGGAGGAGGTGGAGAAGGTAGTGAGGCGACTACCATGTTCAGAGTTGAAAGCTGTTGAGCTAGTTGGGTTGTTACTTAAGGGTAAGGCATGGACCTGGTTTTCTAGGCATATGGAGGCTAGGCTTTATGGTGAGCACCCACCTACATGGGCAGATTTCAGACAGGGTTTGATTGATGAGTTCATTATAGAGGGGGTGAAGACATGTAATTTGATCATATTTGAGCAGGGGGACAGATCAGTGGAGGAGTATGCGGAGGAGTTTATTCGGTTGAGTAGATATGCTACTCATATTGTACCTACAGAGGCTGATCTGATTAGTAGGTTTCAGAGGAGTCTACATGCTGCACTCCATAATGCATTATTGGCTACATAGTTCACTTCCTTGACTATAGTGATTGATAAAGCTACACAGATGGAGGAGAAATACAAGACTGAGAAAGCAAAGAGGGACCAAAAGAGAAAAGGGGGTCCAGGATCACAGGCTAGGAGGGGGGAGAACAGCTCCCATCCTAGGCAAGTAGAGCCGGTACCTCGATTTGAGCAGAGATCTACAGCTAGTAGTCAGAGGAGGAGACTACAGAAAAAGGGACCACCATTAGTTCAGTCAGCACCTATTTACTCTCAGGGTTCTTCGAGGCCAGTTACACAGGCACACAACATTCCTACATATGGGTTTTATGGTCGGAGACATAGAGGGAAGTGTTGGAGACGGACAGGTACTTGTTTGAGGTATGGCCAGCAGGGCTCTTATGCTAACAGTTGTCCATTGAGGGCTGATCAATAGCTGTCTGTCACGGTCTCACAGCAGAGAGACTACAGCCAGAGGCAGAGGCAGGGGAGGACAGGCTCCCAGTGGTAGTCAGGTCCCAGCTAGTAGGGGTCAGGGTAGAGTGTTTGCTGTCAACACCCAGGAGGCCCAGAGATCCTACAACTTGGTTACAGGTACCATCTTGATTCAGAATAAGATTATTGATGCCTTATTCAATTCAGGTGCTACTCACTATTTTATGTCACCACATTTTGCACCCAAATTGAATAAGGAAATGAGATTATTAGATGTGGCATTGATGATTGCTACTCCTATGGGTGATAGTGTGGATGTTGATTATTACTACCCTGATTGCATTATTGAGATTGATGATAATATCTTCCGTGCTGATTTGATTGAGTTGCCTGTATTAGAGCTGGATGTTATCTTGGATATGGATTGGTTGACGAGACACCGGGCAGTTATAGATTGTTATTGGAAGAAGGTTAGATTTCAGCCTGAGGGGCAACCGGAGTTTGAGTTTCAAGGTGATATTCGGGAGTTCCGGGTTAACCTGATTTCTGCTATCCATGCTAGGAGGATGAATGGAAAAGGTTGTTCAACCTATTTGGCATATGTAATAGATGTACAGAAGTCTTTTGTACAGTTAGATCAGATACCGGTCGTTCAGGAGTTTCCTAATGTATTTCCTGATGAGTTGTCAGGATTACCCCCTGATAGGGATATTGAGTTTGAGATAGAGGTGCATGCAAGCATAGACCGTATATCTATTCCACCATACAGAATGGCTCCAGCTGAACTGAAGGAATTGAAAATATAGTTACAGGAGCTATTGGATAGAGGGTTTATCAGACCTAGTAGTTCTCCTTGGGGTGCATCGATACTATTTGTGAGAAAGAAAGATAGATCATTGAGGATGTGTATAGACTACAGACAGCTGAAAAAAAGTCACAGTGAAGAACAAGTATCCATTGCCACGGATAGATGACTTATTTGATCAGTTGCAGGGTGCCAGCCATTTTTCGAAGATAGATCTGAGATCTGGGTATCATCAGTTGAAGATTAAGAAGGGTGATATACTTGGGACTATTTTCAGGACCCGCTATGGACATTACGAGTTCTTGGTGTTGCCATTCGGGTTTACCAATGCACTGGCAGCTTTCATGGATCTTATGAACAGGGTGTTCAGGTCATATTTGGATAAGTTTGTCATCATATTCATTGATAACATACTTATTTATTCCAGGAGTGAGGAGGAGCACAGGAAACATCTAAGAATTATTTTGTAGACACTTCAGGAGCATCGGTTGTATGCTAAATTATCTAAGTGCCAGTTCTAGTTGACTGAAGTGTGTTTCCTTGGGCATGTGATATGCAAGGATGGGATTAAGGTAGATCTTCAGAAAATCAAAGCGGTTGCTAATTGGCCACATCCTACCAGTGTTTCAGAGGTGCGCAGTTTTTTGGGTATGGCTGGATATTATATGAGGTTTGTGAAGAATTTCTCTCGGATTACAGCTCTGTTGACTAGATTGATGAGGAAACAAGAGCGGTATGTCTAGACAGATGAGTGTGACCGTAGCTTCCAGACTCTGAAGTATTGCCTTATAAGTACTCCAGTATTGGCACTACCAGTTAAGAGGGAGAAATTCATAGTGTATTATGATGCTTCACGGATTGGTCTGGGTTGTGTATTGATGCAGATGGGTAGGATGATTACTTATGCTTCTCGTCAGTTAAAGAAGCATGAAGCAAATTATCCGACACATGATCTGGAGATGGTAGATGTGATATTTGACTTGAAGATTTGGAGACACTATTTGTATGGGTCAAAATGTGAGATATATACTGATCATAAGAGTCTATAGTATATATTTCAGCAGAAAGATCTGAATCTTAGGCAGCGCAGATGGGTAGAGCTTCTGAAGGATTATGACTGCGAGATTCTTTACCATCCGGGGAAGGCTAATGTAGTAGCTGATCCTCTGAGCAGGAAATCGATGGGTAGTCTAGCTCATATTGTGATTGGCAGGAGGCCATTGATTCGTCAGATGAGAGAGTTGACAGATTTGGGAGTAGAGTTGGAGTTGGGATCCCAGGATCGGAACCAGGCTCTGATAGCCCAATTTGGGGTGAAGTCATTGTTGATTGATGATATTAAAGTGACTCAAGATAGGGATCCTTATCTACTGAAGCTCAAGGGAGAGGTACAGAGTAGGAAGATGACAGAGTTCACAGTAGAGGATGTGATATTGAGATGTGGGAAGCGTATTTGTGTACCCATTTTTAATGGGCTACGAGATCAGATTATGAGAGAGGCTCACTATTCTGCATACAGTGTACATCCAGGGATTACCAAGATGTACCATGATTTGAGAGATGTGTATTGGTGGCCCAGGATGAAGAAAGACGTAGCTTAGTTTGTATCTAAATACTTAGCCTGTCAGTAGGTTAAGTTTGAGAATCAGAAGCTATCAGGGTTACTTCAGGAGATATAGTTGTCAGAGTGGAAATGGGAACAGGTGACTATGAATTTTATAGTTGGTCTACCGAGGACTTTAAGGGGTTATGATTCTATTTGGGTGACCATATGTCGAAGTTTGCTCATTTTTTGGAGGTTAAGACCAGTTATACGGTAACTCAGTATGCACAGTTGTATGCGGATAAAATTGTGCGACTTCATGGGGTTCCTTTGGTGATTTTATCAGACAGGGGTGCACAGTTTACATCTCGATTTGGCAGAAGTTTCAGGAGGCTATGGGTACCCAGTTACGGTTCAGTACTGCTTTCCATCGGCAGACTGATGGGCAGTTGGAGAGGACGATCTAGACTTTGGAGGATATGTTGAGATTATGCGTTCTGGATTTCAAGGGTAACTGAGATTATTATCTACCATTGATAGAGTTCTCCTACAATAATAGTTATCACTCTTCTATTGGTATGGCTTCATTTGAAGCACTATATGGTAGAAAATATAGATCTCCAGTGTGTTAGGTGGAGCCAGGAGAGAAGCAGCTTGATGGACCAGCGTTGATCAGAGAGACTATGGAAAAGGTTCCTATGATCAAAGATCGGATGAAGATTGCCTTCAGTAAGCAGAAGAGTTATGCTGATCCGAAGAGGAAGGATGTACATTTTGCAGTTGGTGATCATGTCTTCCTTAAAGTCTCACCGATGAGGGCTGTTATGAGATTTGGGAAGAGGGGTAAGTTATCACCAAGGTTTATAGGCCCATTTGAGATACTTGAGAAGATTGGTAGTGTGACCTATAGATTGGCTCTTCCACCCAGTATGAGCCACGTACATCCAGTTTTCCATATATCAATGCTGCGGAAGTATGTGTTTGATCCATCGCACATTTTGGAGGTTCAGGATATGGATCTCAGAGATGATCTGTCTTATGAGGAGATTCCAGTGGAGATCATTGATCAACAGGTCAGACGGCTACGAAATAAGGAGATCCCGATGGTTAAAGTGCTTTGGAGGAATCAGTCCATAGAGGAGTGCACTTGGGAGAGCGAGTAGGACATGAGGAGCAGATATCCATTCCTGTTCCAACAGTGAGGTATGTTTTATTTAAATTCGAGGATGAATTTATTTGTAGGGGGTAGAATATAATACCCTGTAAATTCCTAGCTCTCATGCATGAATTAATTCTCAGAATTTGGTTCATTAGTCTTGAAATGATGAGAAATAATTTTAGAGATACAGTTAGAAAGCAAACTTGACACTTTTCTGGATAGCGACAGTGTCGGGAACACTGCCGAGAAATAAGTTGTCCGGTCAACAAAAGAATTTATGAAGTTGACATGGGGGTAAAAGATCACTATAATTTATGTGTAATTTTTGTAAAAATAAAGAAGTGAAAATCATTTAGGAACACTGAAAAAGTAACCAATGGCAAAATCGTAAATAAATGGAAGTTAAAGGTGAATAATGAAAATTAGTCTGTCGGGGTTATAGAATGACTCCATAACCATTTTTATAAATAAGAATAAATTAAAATAAGCCTATTGACTCCCCACTTTGAAATTCAATTTCTAACGAAATTAATAGAATAAATTACAGAAGATTTTGGACCAAAGTGTGAAGGATGAAAGTTGGGGGATTAAGTTGTAATTATGTCATATGACTTTTCTATTTATTTTCTTGCTTAGCCATTTAGCACTTCTTCTTCTTCTTCCATTAGAGTGGCTGAACCACCTTTCTTGATTTCTCCTTCCATTTTCTTCATCTTTTCATCAAAATTTCTAAGAAAAATTAATAGAAAACTAGCAAATCCACTTAGTTCTCTTCATTTACATCCTTAATTTGTAGAAAGGAGCTAAGAATTTCAAGAAATATTAAAGAAGAGATTTCGGGTCCATCATCCAATTTGAGGTAAGATGTTGTTTTGTTGAGTTTTATAGTTTATTTAGATGTTATTTAGGTTGAATTGGATGGGTATGTGGTTAACTTCATAAGATATTGATCCCGATCTTGTGTCACTTTAATGTCATTGATTAGCAATAGCTTAATCTGGAATTGGCTATCAGAGCCTGGTTTCGATTCAGGGATCCAAATCCAACTCTATACCTATATAAATTAGATCATTTATTTCACAAATCAATGGTCTTCTGACCATAGAGATGTGAGCTAGACTACCCATAGTCTTTTGACTAAGAGCATCTGCCACTACATTAGCTTTACTCGAACTGTAAAAGATTTCACAATCACTATCCTTTATCAATTAACTCATCTTCGTTGC
>CANXYC010947129.1:0-11586 GCA_948193065.1 Aleurites moluccanus
AGGGTCTTTTAAGTCATACTTTGCTGCATATACAAAGAATTCACAATTTTCAGCCTTACTGTAACACTTACATCTACACCTTATATTGTTATTCTTTGGAAACCAAACTTGAAATCTGTTTCTCAAAGAATGTTGTATGCAAGCCTCCTTGAAGTCATTCTTGTTCTTGAATAGCAACCCAACTTTTAGTGTAGGATCATCCATATCTCTCTTTGTATCAAACTCAGGAAATTTATGTTTTCCATCTTCATATGAATCACTAGCAATACTATGCAACTCATCAGAATCACCATATTCAGATTCATCATCTTCATTGTTTTTGAATCTCAAGCTTGCTTCCACATCTTCATAATTAGCCTTATCAGTTTCTGTTTCTTTTGGCCTGCCCTTGCTTTGACCTTTCATCTCAGTCTCGTTCAAAGCTTCTAACATATCATCATCACCATCTACTATGTCATAGTTTGGATCTTGAAAATCATTATCATCATTTTCATTTACAACTCCTTCATTTACTGCTCCTTCTGTGTCTAAATGAATATTAGATTTTCTTGTGGATGGCCCATCAATTACAACATTTATATCAGAGGCACTGTAACCAGCTTGCAGCAAGTCTGCAATATCCACATCATCAAGTCCAGCACTTGCAGTACCTATATTGGCTTGCCCATCAACACTTGGCTGACTTTGATTGTCAACAAATGGTTCAGCACTTATGGATGCTTCCTCTTGCACAAACATACTCTTAGCATCATCAACCTTTCTGATGAAGAAACCACTATCATCAGCAGTTAAACTATCAGTTGCCTCTTGTTCAACTGTCTTAATATCTGGCTTGCTGGATTCTCCCATGTCTAGGAGAAACAACCTTCTCTTGACTGTGTCTTTCTTAGTTGAAGTTGTTGGATTGTGGACAACCTTAATAGGGTCAACTGTAACTTCTTCATCTATCTCCTCAATTACAACACTGCTGGGTTTAGGTAGGGGATCAACCAATTCATCCAACTCCTCCTCATCTAAATGCTTCACATACAAGTCTATTTGCCCACACTTAGCTCCATGATAACCCATAGCCAGCACATCATTGTCATTCTCAAGCAATATTAATTGAGTATGAAAATTCTAATTATGTCTCTTCCAGTAATACTGGCAACATCCATCGATTTCACAAATTTGTTGGAGCTTCACATTTAGATGAATCAATGACAATCTGTCCACATGACAGTTTATAAGACTTGTTTCTTCTCCATCAAAATAGCCATAGTCTCCAAAAATACCATTGAAATGGATAACAATGGTGAAGTAACCACTAGGATCTGCATAATTAAAATAAACAAAAAAAATTAACATATAATCAATCAATATAGAAGCATAAACTAATGCAACATGAAAACCCTAAAACATTCTCCTTTTATGCATGAAAACCTATTTTCACGAGCTTTATGCATGTAACCTTTATATATATATAAAATACCATGTATATAATGGTTATGGGGATAAAACTATATATATATATATATATATATATATATATATAGCGTCTGGTCGACATAGTAGGACCACAATACCCACAACCCTCCACAACCCACAACCCAACAAAATTGACAGTAAAAAAAAAAAATTTTGTTAGTTAATTGCTTACCTGGAAGGTTGCTATCTATCATCAATGTAGGTCCACCACCACTCTGTACCTCAGGATTAATGGGCAACTACCTCAAAATCTATTACTTCCACACGACTCAGAAACTCCTCCATCATTTTTTTCTCTTTTTTTTCGATTCACAAATTTCAAAAATTCACCCCCTTTGTTTGTTTTCAACTCTAGTTTATTTTACTTTACCCTTTATAAAAGATAACTCAATAGCTCCAAAAAGCCAAATCACAACCAAAGAGAAGAAAAAAAAAAAGAGGCGAAGAAAGATAGGGACACTTGGAATTTCAAAGGAAAAACTCTCATAATCAATTAAGAGCCACTTCAAATTATAGCACCATTGGGGAAGGAGAATGGAAGAGAGAGCAGTTAAGATATCATCGGTAACTATTGGGCGCATAAGTGGTGGTTGGGTGAGGTGAGAGGAAACTGACGTGGAGCTTTGGGAGTGAAAATAAAATGTTTAAAACTAACAAATTAGAGTCACGTCATATTTTCGTCTGATGATTTGACGAAAGGCAGACAGAACGGCAACCGGTGCGATAAAATTGAAGTCGGAGGATTTTTGGGCAACAAATCAAAATCTAGGGACAACGATGAATTAAAAATTAAGTTCAAGGACAATGAATGTAATTTAGCCTCCTTTTTATTTCATTCATTTGCCTCTTCTTTCGGGCTTTTAGTCAAAACCTTGCACCTACACTCAATTTCAGGATTGTAATCCTCTAATTTTGCATTTGGGTTGCTTCGCATAAACATCTAGAGGGTTAAGCAATAAAATTAAAATTAAAAACAAAAACAAAAATAAAAATATCTGAAATAACAAAATAAATTAAATTTATTTATATTATCAATCATCTTCTGCAGCAACGGCACAAAAAACTTATTTTGCACAAATATATAAGTATGTAGATCGTGAAGCAAGTAATAAAGTGAGTAGATATCATTCCCACTTAAGTAATTAACAAATACCAATTTATTAATTTATTATATTATTTAGAAATTTGATTAAAGAGTTTTAGATTTAAACTAAATTAATGCTAGAAAAATTAAGATTTAAATCAATAAATATAAAATGCTTATGTCACGTCTTGAACCCGAGGACATGACCGGCATTAGGGAACGAAAAACCATAAGACTTTCATAACTCGTAGTAAGTCTGCCACCTCATTAAATGACAAAAATCAACTTATAACAGTTGTAACTGTTATAAAATTAGGATTATAACCCATTTGTTAAGCAAAACTTGACAGCCACATCTAGTCAATATTATTATCATAAAAATATTTATGCTTAACAAAACATCAATCTTTCAAGAAATGAAATAGGAATAACGAGACCAATAGAAAAATAATCATGCGGAGCTCTAAAATAATTTACAAAATGAATATAAAAATAATTACTAAATATAAAACTTTCACTGTCAGAGGAATAAATAGCAAGATTGACTTGACAAAAATCCAACTTCTGACATTTACCTGCAAATTAGAAAAATAGGCTGAACAAAAGTGAGTATTCAACTCAGTAAACAATGTAGAATAATATAATCTACCTCTCATATACATTAAATTATATAAATACAATATGCTCAATCATCACCATCACATAATCAAACAATACATACCCTCAGGTACTATTCACTAAATCATAAAGTCATACAAATCACCAAATTATCCAAGGATGAGAATTAATCCATAGGAACCATCCTAAACCTCAATTTGGGGAGTCGATTCTCCATACCTGACTCTCTAATTCCAAATACTATCTCTTAGATCCAATCCATAGGGTTTCTGTCACGTCCCATATTTGGAATATGACGGCCCTAGGATGCAGGAACATCCAATGGCTACTGACACCCCGTAGAACCCTTAACATATCCAATTATCCTTTACTGGTACTTAAATAATTCTTTATGTTATGTATTATGTAATTCAAGTACTATTCCAACTCATCATCCATTCAGTATATATAATTAATTTCCATATAAAAATATTATACATCAATTTATTCAACCAACTATATTCAGTCACAAATCCATTGAGCTACTAAAATATTATACAAAGACAGAGTTCAAATATTTACACTGCCAATTGGTTTCACAAAAGAAGAAGATCTGGAACCTGCCAACTACTCCTCACTTGAAAAATATTAAACCACTACAGAGTGAATATAAAATACTCAGTGAATTCAATATACAACATATCACATTAGGGTAGGATAATCAATAAGAAAATAAGGTAAGCAAATATCAAGTAATAGGTTTTGCACACCAGTTAACATATAAGGAAAAATTGAATGACAACAGTAGATTGAATCAAATAAATAGATCATAAGTATACAAGTCATGTGGAAATGACAGATAATAGGTCATAACACATATAACATAATATAATTCACAAGTAAATTACATAAGATAGGCCAAGCCTTATGGCTAGGATATTAAACATAATCTAACTTAATTATAAATTATGGAAGTTTAATCTAGGGTTTGATTTCATACATAACCTAATTAGGGTTTAGAATTATGGATTTCCATCAAATTGAATAAATTAATGCAATTAATTGCTAATCTCATCTAATTCAACATCTAAAACATCTAATTAACTTAAAAGGATGAAGAAAACTCTAAGTTACCTCAAGTAGATGTTGTGGCCGAAATCTTCAAGTGAGGAATTTTTGGTTTTCCATTGATTCTTTTGGTGAAAATTGAATGGAACTAGGTTAATCAAGGTTAGAATTCAAGTTTTTTTTTTTGTTTTTCTTTGGAAAATGACTTAAATTTGGTGGAAGATTGAAGTGGGAGGTTCAGCTAAATGAAGAAGGAGAAGAAGAAGAAATTTGGTGAAGAAAATGGCTAAGTGTAATATTTATATGTGGCAAGTTTTGAAAATTAGGTTTTCCACCCCAAAATTTTCATTATTTTTATTTTTGACCCTAAAGTTTTCTGTAACTAATTCTGTCAATTTTATTTAGTTTCATATATCAAAGTGGGAAGTGAATAAACTTATTTTTAGCTATATTTAACATAATACCATTTTTGAAAAAAATTTAGATCCTAAACAGGTGGTTTCCCAAAATACCCTTGAAGTTTCACTTATTTATGATTTTGCCATTCAATTGATTTTTCATCATTCTTAACACTTTTCCATACTTTCTTTATATCATTAACTATTATTATTATTGATCTCTCATTACCCATGTATCTAAGAAAAATAACTTTAAATTTAATATTGTACTAATTCCTTAAACTGAATAATTATTATCGGTGTTATCAGTCTGATACTAAAAAAAAACTGCCTAGTAACTGAAATAAAATTTCAGGGTATTACAGTTTCATCGATATGTCAGTCATAACTTAACATATTATGCTCATCAAATCATAATCATCATATCATAATAATACCCAGAATCCTATATGATCCTATGTCATCCTAATCTATCTGACAACCATAAATAGTATACAACATTCAAAGTCACAAATAATCACTGTTGCATCATAGAATTAAAAAAAAAAAATCATACAATCAATGTTCATCATGCTCTTATGATATGATGCAAATATGCAGTAAAATAATAAATAAATGAGGGGAATAAGATGTTATATTAAACTTTATAACTCATTAATTTGACGACCAAAGCATCTAGCTCTCTTCGGAGCACTAAAAACCTGACAGCGAAGAAGACACCTGGAACACTAGAACCAAATATGATAATCAGTAGACTAAAAATAACCCAAACACTGACTTTGAAATTATAAGAAATGACATTCAATAATTTATCTAAATTTTGGCAGAGTCTCCGTAAAACTAGAACATAGCCTCTAAAATAAACAGTAACACTTCTAAATAGATAGCTCATAAGTTCACATCCAACACCAATATCGTTACCCATCTGAGCCTCCAAACTCAATAATTACTATTTCTCACAAATAAATTGCAACACCTTAAATTTTTTAAAATTATTGAATAGACACTTAAATGGATCTATTATTGATAGACAAAAATTAATTACCCAACAAAGGTCTATATGGGCAATTAAAGCCCTAAAACCCTAAAGTAATATTCTAAAGATCTTATTACAAATATAATGACATGAAAAACCATTGGAACCTCAAATAGAAGTGAAATGGAAATTATAGAATTTATTAGTGCTTAAAATACAAATTAGGGTCAAAATATAAATATAGAAAGATGTGGAGCCAAATTGTAATTATCAAAACTTGAGGGACCAAAGTGTAAATATTTAAAGATGGCAAAATATCCATAAAAATCCAATAGTCTAGAATTGTCTTCATTTTCCCCCTTTTTCTCTTTCTTTGGCCAAATTCCTTTCTTTATTTTTCTACTCCATTTTCGCCCTCCAAAATTAATCTAACCTAGAATTTAATTAATTCTACATTAAAATCAAAGCCTAAACTCCTATTAGATACCAAAATTTCTACCAAAAATCAAAAGCAAAATCAAAATAACAAAAGGAATTCAAGTTAGAGTTTTAAGAGCACTTAAGGTAAATCAATTTCTTTTGATTTCTTTTCATAAAAATGAGTTATATGAGCTTATAATTGTATATATTAGCAAATAGACATGTATATGTGAATATAGAATGAAAACCTAATGAATTAGGGTTTATGTAAAATTTGATTTTTCCAATTATATGTATTTAATTCAAATTGAGTTCATAATATGATTTTTCACATCAAAATTAGCCTAAAACATATGAGTTTTACTTTGTATAATCAAAGGAAGATAGGATTGGTGATGGTGAAGTACAATTGGGCTTAAGGTAGATTTTGGAGCATTTAAAGGGATTTTGGTGCAAACAAAGACTTAGGTGAGTTATAAATGTGTCATTTTGTCTTAAAATCACCATTGTTTTAATTATGAAAACTTCCCCTAATTTCACTATGATGGCCGAACCACATTGAAGGAAGAACGCCCTTATTTTTGCTTAATGTTTAACCCCATTGAAGCTCCATTTATTTGGTTATTGAATTAGTTTTAAATGCCTATGTTATTCCTTGATTGGTTTACTTGGTGTGTGTTGAAATGGCCTTGCCAAATTTACTTTAAAACCTTACCAAAATAACCTTAAAATATTACATACCAAGTGTTTGATAAAATGCTTAAGTGAATATACCTTACCCACCAAATGGCTAGCCAATTCGCCAGCGAGTTGACTAGCCATTGTCGCCAGCGACGTTGACTATCCATAGAATCCTTAATATCTAAACTCTAACTTTACCTATTGTCATTTGATCATTACTCTACTGATATGATTTATTGTTTATTGATTTATTGCTTCATCATTTGTTCATTGGAATTATGATTAGCTTATTCGATATTTAATTGATCAATATTGATTCCTATTATTCCATTATTCATTTGCTACAACATTTGATATCCATTGCCTTATTTATATGCTTATATGACAGAGCTACCTTCCGATGGGTAGCGGGTAAATACCATCGACATTATACACAATATATTATTCTTATATTGGACCCTTGCTAGAAAGGGGTTAATGTCCTAGCCATAAGGTCTGATCAACCTTATGTAATTTATATTAGATTGGATATGCTACCAAACTATAGTAGCTTATTATATTTTTCTGCAGGCTCATTATTTGTCATACATTGCTTCTCTCTTCTATCACTAATCATAGTTCCTTTGATTGATTTGATTGGATTAAGACTAATTATTGATTGATTTGACTTAATCGACCTTGTTCATTTGATATTGTTGTTTCCTTTATTCCTACTCCTTACTGATTTATTTGGTAGACAATCTTGCTACTTACCTAACCTAATTGTGTATGGCATATTTATAGCTCACTGAGTATTTATACTCATATTTTAGTTGTTTAATATTTTTCAAGTCAAAAGTAGAGCAAAGTGGTTCCAAAGGCTTATTTTCTCCTCAGTTGGGACTAAAGTTTGATATTTATAGTTCAACCTCTTATTATCTATTTGTACTTTAGACTACTCCATGGTTATGTTAGAAAGGTATGTAATAGTGTTATAACTGAATATGAAACAATAAACTATGAAATATTTATAAATTAATATATGTGAGTTAGATGTGTGAATGGATTGGATATGGTTTGATATGATATGGTTATGGATTATTATGATAATACTGGATTTAATAGACTGGTTAACAAGGATTCTACGGGTGTTGGTAGGTTAACAATTCCCATATCCTAAGATCGTCTTGTTCCAAAAATTGGGACGTGACAATTGTATTATTAGAGCATAGGTTGATAGGTATATGGTATAACATTGTGTTAATAGAACATAAGTAAACCATGAAGCATAGGATTTTCCATCACATCAATTGCAGTCATCATTATATATGTGTGTATTTTGCATTGTCCATTATGTGATATAGTTTTCTATTTGTTTCTTATGAGGTCATGGTAGAATAGGAGAACTAGTTTGACAATTAAAAGTAACATCAAATGTATCACCCAACAGATAAGAAATAGTTGAACCCCCTAGAATGAGATAGAGAGTACGAGAGCCTAGTGAGACTAAATTAGCCTTAAGACAAGAAATATGGGAGTTTAGATAGGAATTACAGAGGCTAAGATAGGCTAGTCAAGCAGTACCCCTAGCACCCCCAAATTGCTCCACCAGCCTTTATACTACTAGTAGCTGCACTAAGTGGACCTGTGGCTAGACAAAAGGGACGTCATATTATTAATGAAGGTAGAGTCAATGTGTTTGAATTTTTAAAAATTGAGACTGCTAAATTTTAGAAATAAGATGAGAGGAGGATCTAAATGAAGTTATGAATGAGGTAGAAAAGTAGTAAAAAGACTACCCTATTCAGATGCTAGAACAATAGAGCTGATGAGTTTATTGTTAAAATAAAATGCATGGAATTTTGTTCAGTCATCATATGGAGGTTCAGATGTACAGTGATGCACCACCTACCTAGGAGCAGTTTAAACAAGCTCTACTGGATGAATTTCTGACTGAAGGAACAAAAGAGAGTAAAATAATTCAGTTTGAACAGCTTCAGCAGTTGAACTTGAGTATGCCAGATTATGCCAAAGAGTTTATTAAATAAGGTAAATATGCCAGAAGCATTGCACCTACATAGGTAGATTTTATCAACTAGTTTAGGAGGGGATTGCATGTATTATTACATAATGCATTATTAACCACTGAATTCACCTTCTTAACAAAGTTTATTGATAAAACAACCCAAATGGAAACTAAGATTAAGGAGGAAAGAGCAGAAAGGAAAAGAGAAGGAAATAAAGAACAGATAGTCAATAGAGGAAAGGTAAGGGTACTTCTCAATACTAGAGTAATAAAGTCAATGGCCAGAACCAGTCAGAATCAGTCAACTTGTAGTTAGAGGAGAGGATAATCCAGAACTGCAACAGAACCATCAGTATCAGGATATTCCAGGGGATTATCTAGACTATTATAACAAACGCCTAGTATACCTACATATAGTAAATGTGGTAAAAGGAATAAAAGTGAATGTATATGGGAGACTAGTGCATGTCTAAGATTTGAATAATACGGACATTTTGTTAGAAATTGTTCTAATACTGCAGTTCAACAGACTACTACTGTAGCATCTCAACTAAATGTCTAGGTGAGCAAACCTGAGACCAAAGGAGCTATAGGGAGAGGAAAAGGACATATGCAAAGTCAGAGTATTAGTCAAGCACTTGTTGGATGAGGTCAGGGAAGAGTATTTGCATTGAATTCCTAGAAGGCATAGAAATCCAATACGATAGTGATAGGTAAAGAGAAATAATTAATGTAGATACCACTAGAAATAATTACTCTCCTGGGTGAAAGCATTAAAGTGAAATATGTGTATATGGAATGCGAGGTAGATGTCACATCCCCACTTCAGGGATGCGACGATCTTAAGGCATGGGTAGGTCTAATATTACACTTCTAATATTCATCACCCTTATAACCTCATTTCCATAATTCATTAATATTCATGGTATTTCTATAATCAGCTCACAGGTTTCACATTTTTAATCACTTAATTTAATTATATTTTTCAATTCAGTGTCAATTAATCAAATTCATATAGATTAATTTCTATTTGATATGTCATATTAATCTTTAATCACTTTTTAGCTTTTAATTATCACCCCAAAATGAATTATTATCATTCACCTTATGTCAATATACTAAGATATCGACCTCATCAATTCACTAGAGTTATACTATCACTTTACATTTTACATATTTTCTAACCCTTTACCATGGAGAAACTAGAGTATTTAATTGTAATATCTGCCATTTTTTTTTGTAGTGTATTTATTGATTTTGTATGTTTGGAGAATTTATTAAATTTTAAATGAGAATGTTGAGAATTTCAGGAAACTTTTGTTTTGGAGGCAACAGAATCCAATGATGATAATTTCATGTTCTTAAAGACATAATTTGATAAAGTGTAAAACATGAAAGTTGTTAATTTATATCTTATCTATAATTTTGTAAAATGGTTTGGCAAAATTCTGTTTATGTGATGATTTGTGTTTATTTGAGCAAGGCTAGTCTGGTTGAGAGTTTCTGTAGGGATGTAGTGTATGTTTGGAATTACTGGGAATGACTGATGCCGAATTAGCTGAAGTGGTGAACATGAAAAATGTTCATTTGTATGTTGAGATGATGCCTATAAAATTTCAGAATTTTTAGATAAGTATATCTTAGTGGAGAGTGATTTATATCAGGGCTATTCGGTTAGATTTTGAGACAGGAGTCTAGGTAATTTTTGGAGAGTCACTATGGTTTGGGTGTTGCTTATTTGATTTGAAATTTTGGTATGTTGTGTTCTTTCCTGTTGATTGTTAGTGACAAGAAGAATTGATAAGTTTGGATAATTGTAGCTCATTTGCGAGCTGGCTAAGTGGGGGATGTACAGGCAGGAAATTTAACTTAGAAGTATTGGTTATGGCGAGCCAGCAAAATTGCGAGGAGACATTTTGCGGACTGGCAATGCGAGGTGGCATTATGGTGAAGAGGAAAGGTGAAGAGCTAAGGCGAAGAGTTTTGGCTAAGTGGCGAAGAGGAAAGGTGAAGAGCTAAGGAGAAGAGCTTTGGCGAAGTGGCGAAGAGGAAAGGTGAAGAGCTAAGGCGAAGAGCTTTGGCGAATTGGCGAAGAGGAAAGGTGAAGAGCTAAGGCGAAGAGCTTTGGACGAAGAGGACTTGGCGAAGAGGCATTGTGGGAAGAGAGAATGTGTGAAGTGGCAGTTCACGAAGGAGCGAAGAGGCAAAGAAGCATTTTCGAGGTGGCATATGCAAGGAAGAGTTGCGAGGAGAGTCTGGCGAGGCAGCATACGCGAGGTAGCTTATGCGAGCTGGAATGTGCGAGGCAGAATTGCCGGATCAAGACTTGCGAACTGGAAAGTGTGAGCTGGGAATGCGAAGTGGGTTTGGCGAGCTGGCTTAGGCAAGGAAGCCTTGCCGAGGCAGAATGGCGAGCTGGTCAGCGTGTTTCTTGGCAGAAGTTTATTTAAACCCAGTGAATCCCAGTAGCGTTTTCACGATTTTCTTTCTTTCTTCCACCGAAAGTTTCATTCCTTGTCTCAAATTGTTCCATTTTATATTCTAAGGCATTAATACTTAGATTAATGCAATAGACTTCTAGATTAGTCTATATTAAGGCAGAATCATCAATTTGAACAGTATTTTGCAGAAATCTCAGTTTGAAGGAAATAAGGTAAATTTTCTTCATAAGTTGTTTTTTGTAGATTTATTTAAGTTTATGGGTTAGGATAATTAATTCTGAGTATGCATAATTTATTGCTAGTGATCTGAAGCAATTAATGGTAATTAATGTGGGAGAAATTTGGAGGTTTAGACTGCTGTGAACAGTAACTCCGAAAAATTTAATGTGAAATTTAATGCAGTTTTCTTTAAGAAATAAATGGAATTATTGTTGGGGATTAAGAATAGG
>CANXYC010947208.1:0-28959 GCA_948193065.1 Aleurites moluccanus
TATATATATATATATATATATATATATATATATATATATATATTTGATATTTTTGCAGCAATGTATGTTGTTTTTAATGGTTGAAATTGTGTGTTTGATGGATTTTAAGTTGATTTGAGTTGCATTTTGTTAATTGCTTTGCAATTGAACTATAACATTTTGATGGTAATATTGAAAATTGGTGAGTTTGATAGTTGTGCAACAACTTCTTAGCATATTGCAGCAAGTTCATCTTGTTTCTATAGTATTTTTTACAGCAGACAACTATTTTGGTCCATTTTTGCAGTATTTTGCATGATTGTGACGGTACATGCATTTTATTTACAACAACTTCATTTTTTTATGCAATTTGTCTTCTAAAACCCTCAATTTCTCCCTTTGAACATGAACTTTTTTATTAGTTTCAAACAAAGGGGGAGAATAAGTGCAAAAGGGTCAAAAACTTCATTTTAAACCTGATATGCACTTGTTGAGGGAGAGTTTTGTAAAAAATGTTACAAAACTCTATAGTTCACACACATTTTATCTCTTACACTTAATGATTATTTATCACCATAAAAAAGGGGGAGATTGTTAGACTTTTAGTGTCTTAACATACTCATTTTAATGGTTATAGACAACTAATCAAATTACTAATTATGTTTATTTGTCTATGTGCAAGAAAAAACTTATAGAATTACAGACAACAGTTAAGTCGTCACTGCTACATAGATGTAGCGCCCGCGACTTTGAGACACAGTAGCCAAAAGACTAAGCAGCATAGTAGAGTAGCAGCCGCTTCGCTCCCACTACTTAACCTGTCACAACCGCTACCAAGAGATCCATAGAGGTCCAGTAGCTCAAGTCTTGAAGAAGGGCATAAGTAGCACCTGCTACAAATAAGTTTTCGCAGCTACTTTTTGGATAAAGGCAGTAGCAGCTACTACTAACTTGTCACAGCTGTGAAAATAGATCTAGTAGGTCCAGAAACTCAAGTATCCAAGGGAGCAAAAAGTAGCGTTACTATTGGGATGTAGCCGCAGCTACTAGTGGAGCTCAGAGAGACAGTAGCATTTTGGAGAAACAGGATAAAAAGTTGCAACCACTACAAGTTTAGTCATGCCTGCTACATACCCATATTCACTGTCGTTACTAGGAAGTCGCAATGGTGAAGTTCTTCAGCCCAGACTAAGTAGCACCCACTATTCGAATTCTGATAGAAAAATAACCGTTGGAAAATATGGCTTTTGCATTAAATGCACATTTAATGCACCCAAACGACTCTATTTAGTAGAAGATTATAAATGAGAGTCGGTATGAAGAATTAAGGAGAAAAACAACCTCTATTCTTGTATTAATTCATACTCTTAAGTATTTAAGTATTTTTTAGCTTACTTTTGAGTTCTCAATTTGTAAAAAATATTAATTGCTAATCTTCAAAGTTGTTGAAAAGCAGTTAATTTATGAGAGTTGGGTTAAAAAATTAAAGGGTTAATTCTTTTTCATTTATTGTAATTCTTTTAGGATTGTGTGTGAGCTTTTATTTTAAAAACACATTATAAAAGTTTAGTGTCAACCAAAACACTAAAGTTTAATCTTATACTTGTAAAAAAAAAATAAAGTTAGTAAATACTCAAGTGTGATTTTGAGAAGTGGACATAAGCTTATTTTTTTTGTAGAACCACTATAAATTTTTGTATTCTTTAATTCTTCCTTCTTGTAATTAATTTTTATTTGATGTTAATTTTTAAAACAACCAACTCACTCTCTCTCTTGATTGCCAAGGAACTTTCAGAATTCCTCCGTTTGGTGAACCTTTTGCAAAATCACAGGCATGGTCGATGAAGCCCTTCCAATCTTATTACTCCTTTTGTCACATCCTGAAGGGAGGAGTCAAATTGGAAGGCTATCTTTCATAAGAACTCTTGTTGAAAACATAAGAAGTGGGACTCCAAAGAACAAGGAATGCGCTGCATCGGTTCTTCTCGAGTTGGGGCTCAATAAATCATCTTTCATTTTGGCTGCACTTCAGTTTGGCGTATATGAACATTTGGTAGAGATTACAAGATGTGGAACTAACAGAGCTCAAAGAAAAGCAAATTCTCTCTTTTGCAGCATGATGTAAGTGCGAACATATTCCATAAACTTCTACAGACAGCAAGTTGAGAATTTCTGGAGTGTATTGAAAGATATTTTGGCATTGTATTTCTTGAATGGCATTGCACCCAGGGTGGCTTTATATAATATGGAAGCCTTAAAAAGCTACTTAGCTTTTCCTCTGGTAAATTATGTTGATTCTGTAAAGTAGATATGGATGAATACTCTGATATATCATGCCATTATGTGTATAAAGGTACATATTTATATAATTTACAATAGAGTAGTGCTATTTGTATCACATCTGTAATAATTTACTGTATGTCTAATATGATGTATAGACATTTTCGATAGAAGAATTCAACTATCACGTCCTTTCCCCTTAATCTACTTCACATCTCATTTTCTTTGTTTAGTCTTTATTTAAACAATAAATTATTTAAATGAATTCTTAGTTTCTAGACCACAATCAAGAATTTAAATAAAAAATAAAAAATCAAGGGCTTGCTAATTGCCATTTGAAAGTCTCTCTTTGTAAAAATTAATTCATCTGCCCACATGGCCATATTATTTGCTGGTGGTAAGCATAGGAAAAAAGATCCTTGCAACAAAAGAAAACCTCTCCAAGAAGTCATCAAAACTTGGGCATGCATTGTGGAATTACAAATATCCTATTTGAAGTGTCTGACTTTGGCCATTTGACTTGCAATATTAAACTTTCCAACAGCTTTTGTTCTTTTTTTTCAAAATTGTTTTATACAAAACAAGATAAATATAATTTTTTTTTATTTTTTTATTTGTGGAGAATGGACTACAACAGTAATAGCTATTACTGTACAGAATTGTTGTTATCGATTGTATAAGCAATTATAGCTGTCGGAGCTAGAAAATTTGTTTAAAGAGATTAAATTTTTCATATCATAATTTACATTAAAATTTTAAATATAATTATAAAAAAAATTTACTGAAAATAAGGAGGATTACATATGGCTAATTTTATATAACATTACACTAAAAACAATTCAAATTTTGAAGCTTAGGGGTCCATGGCCCTCCGGTTCCTCCCTCAGTCAATGATTCTAAACAAATACATCAACAATCATCATTAATAAATAAATGTTATAAACTTGTACTAATTTATTAACAAACAAAAGCTAGTTAAAATACAAACTTCCCTATGAAACACAAACATAAAATATATATATGTAAATATGCTTCCCAATTTTGAAGCATAAACAACAATGATACAATATAGAATGCAAGTAATAAAGTCAGTTACATACCAATTTTAGCAAAGAAATTGACCATTATAGTTAAACAAGCGAACCCATAATCATCTTTCTTTTCAAAGACCCAATCTCAAATCCAAAGTGAGACCTGATGAACAAGAAAAGGAAGATTCATCTTGATGATCAACTGAAGCAGGTAAATTAAGATCCAACCCACAAATTTCCTTGGCTTGATTCATTGAAGAAGAAGCTGCTTCTTCTCCTTTCTCCCAATGGCATCTCTTATGGCCACCAAGTGCCTGTCCACTAGAAAACACCCTTAAACAGATACTGCATTTGTGTCCAAACACCATTAACATTTTATTATTGTTATTAAAACTATTATCCTCTATAGTCCTGCCACCGCCGCTGCAGTCTCCGCCGTGATCCTCATCAACAATCTCACAACCATCACTACTAGTAATTGCAAAACAACCCTTCACATTCTTATGACTTGCTCTATGACCTCCTAATGCCTGGTGGGAACCAAACACTTTTTTGCAACTTGAGCATTCAAAACGACAATTCATTACATCTTCTTCAACTTGAAAATTACTACTACTAGTAGCATATGTTACAGCAGCAGAATCACTATTAGACAACAATAACAAACATGCAGCCACTTCATGATCTTCTGTAGTCATTACAGCTTGGCTTGCATTCTTATTATTATTTCCCAATTCTCGAATTGTAGTCGAAATGGGTCTGCAATAATTAGGGGGTGGATTAATTCCACGCCATTGTCGTTCTGGGTGGCACCTCATGTGACCATAAAGTGCTTTCTCTGACCAAAACTTTTTACCACATTCAGTACAAGGTTTGGTGATCTTTGGAGCAGATGGGTCTTGTTTTTTCCGATTAGCGACAATAGAATATGGAATATTAGTACTAGAAGGAACCAAATTGGGTTCAATTTTGTTCAATTTGGTCCGGTTTTTACGCAGTTTTTGATTGTGGTTCGGGATTAGAAGTGAGGAAGATGATGGGAAATAGAAATTTGTGTCCGAGTTTGTCATTGTTTATTTAATTTTTTTGACAAAGAAAAAGAAGAATAAAAAATGATAATAATGGAGAAGAGGATGGTTTTGTATTGCAGTTTATTAGACGGTTACTGTAAGGGGAATGTGAGACAGTGAGAGAGAGAATAGGAGAGTTTGAATTGAAATGAAGCGGTTTTTTTTTTTTTTTTTTTTTTTGTTAGAGTTCATGGTTATCTGTATGGAATGAATTTACTTAAAAATCCTCATTAATTTGTTTTACTAGTTAAGATTAGTGGAGACTGAATGGTAAATGCATGCGTTCCATTACTTGAGATAAACGTCGCAATAGCCACTACCGCCACCGCCAGACAACTCCGACCACCACCACCACGACGATTCTCTGTTATAAGTAATTAAGATACTGTCTTTGTTGTTATAATTCATTATTCCAGCGAGGTAAACTCGAATGAGATATTATTTGAGAAATTGCTTCTCTTGTCATGTTAGTTAACTACTATCTTGTTATGATTGAATAAGAAGTTTCCCATATAATAGTACAACCAATTGTTCAATTTTTTTTTTTTTAATTTGTTTTGCTATTTGGTATCAAAGATTGAAGATTTTTTATAGTTTGCTTTACGATTCTGAAAATGTTGTTAGTGCAATAGTGTATATCCATGATATGGGAGATTTTTAGCATCACAGTTTCTCCAAAGACCCAGTTGTGGAATTACAGTAAGAATGATCAAAGAAGAGAAGAATTAACAACAAAATTTATGTACTCACAGTATAGTTTTGGGTTCTTTGGTGAATGGTCACTGTTTAGCAACGAATTATACAAAGTTTAGCATGAGTTTGGGAAGGTGTTTGCAATTATGCGAGTCCTCGTTTCGTAATTTTGGCATTAACTTTCTGTCATTTCTTTTGTTTTTTAAACAACTATATCTAATTAGAACAAATTGATAGAATTTTGTTCTCTGCCAAATTTGAAAAGCTGATTCTAACCAGGAGGTTGAAGTACTAATCAATCTAAAGGGCTAAATAGGTTAACTTTCTCTACCTATTGATAGATTTGCAACAATAGCCAGATTGGGTGGTAATAGTAATTTCTAGTTAATGTTATTTTTCTTGTATTATATTCCATATAAAATTTCGGAGCTAATTTGATGTTGGATGCATATTGACTTTCTGAATGAATTCCTATACTAATTAAATAAAGAAAAATAAGCTAGGGCAACACAAGACTAGATGGTATCAAGTTTCTGGATTTTCATTAAATACTGTAATTTTCATCTAGATTTTGTTTCAGTTTTTGCAACTTCAATTTCTTCGTGTCTCGTATCAATACCTCCATTGCTAAAACATTGACATTTAACGGGATGACAGAAGAAAATCAACTGCAAAGCAAGCCTGAAACTAGCTAGATAACTAAATAAAAAGAAACAAACTATCATTAATTGTACTACATTACAATACAGCTAGAATTTAATACAATACAACTACATTACAACACAGCTAGAATTCAGTACTATCAATAGCTTTTGCTGCTATAAAATGAAGCAGATACTATAGTTAGGGTTAAAGGAAGAGAGAAGATACAAGAAGCCTGCAGGTAAATTTCCCTTGTTGACCATAAGTGAAGCAATACCATGATGGTTAATCCTATGATTTCTCTGGCTGGCCCTGACCAGTTGGTGATGCTTTAATATTCTTCATGGATTTTCCTAGTATATTCAGAACCCCAGCCCGTTGCACCTCTTTTGCTGTCATGATGGAGAAAGAATTGGATTATCATATCTGCTATCCTCAAGTTATCTCAAAATATTGAAGGTAACTAGAGTTCATGAAGCAAATACACAATATAGCAGGCAGCAAAATGGGGAAAAGTGTAACTCCTAAGGTCATCTCTTTTTATTTTTCTCTTTTTTCTTTCCCCGAAAAAAGGGAAAAGAAAAGGCTGAACCATTTTTCATTGAAAGATTTTAACCCCTATGTCTACTGTCTCTTCGGCCAAACTATAAAACACCTGATGGGATGGGTGTACAGCAATAATCCGATGGTTTTGTAATTCCAGTAGGACTGATACTCTGAAAACCAGAAACAGAGGAAATATAATCCAGCCTAGCTTAAATTAATGAAAAACTCAGACAAAAGGCCAAAAACTAAACCACTAAGATTTGGTAACCCCCTGGTTATTTTAGCTTATTTAGCTATAGTCAAATGATACGGGAACCAAATATGAAATACAAATGCCCCACATTATTGTGCAGACAGCTAAAACAAGAAAGCATGAACCCCCTTAGAACAGCCACTCCAACCTAACTTGTAAAAATTTTACACTGTCTGCTCACCATCAAAGGAACAGATTAAACTACCTCCACTGGCCAATATGGAGTTACCAGTACCAAGTATTTGAAACCCACAATGAGAGAGAGAGAGAGGAAAAAGGTATTATAACATAGCTGTACATGTTGCTTTTCCAGGGTGAGCTACAATGGAGCAATGTCCATTATGAGGCTACCGATGCAGACAAAAATGAAACTCAAGAAAAATCAAGTTTTGAGACACAAGAAACTTAAAATTATAGCTTGGATTTGCACAAGGCATATCTGGGATACCATTCAACACTTTTTTGTCCCTATAGAACTATACAATGATTGATGTTTCAATAAATTATATCAGTGGTGGGTATTTTACAACTTCAAGATTCAAGGTTATTATTGCAATTCCATCTTTGCTGGAATAGGCTGGCTAGGTTCCTTCAGGATCTATTTTTGAGTCCTTATTGGTTTAGAAAAACAATTGAGTTTTCTCTAAGAATCCAACTCCTTAGAGGATTAGGGCCAGTTTCAACTTCCAAGAGTCATACTTTTAAGGTTTAGAACTAATTTGGATCAATAAATACCATGTTTGTGTCACATATCACAAGAAGAAGTTCAAAGGGAAAAAGAGTTTAAATGGTTTGAATGTTCAGTGGGTTAATTTTACTCATGGTCCTTGAGTTTTTTACTACTACACTTTATGGTCCTCCAATTTGATTTTGTAACAATAAAATACTTGAATTTGGATTAAAAGTCACTTTGGCTTTTCCGTTGGTCTCACTAACGGACTGCACATGGGGCAAACTACATGTGCATTTTTTATGCACCCAAGTGCCATGTCAGCCACACACATCATCACTTTCTCTTTACACGTTGCATCTTCATCTTTTCGAAAGCCCAAACCTTGGATCTTCATCTTCATTTTATTCGTACTCTTTGCATCTTCATCTTTTCAAAATCCCAGACCCTTGATTTTTCAGATATAAAGCCTCACTCGACTATAAAGGAGAAGAGCAAAATGGGTCCTGAACCCACAACGGCACACAAAAAACTCTTGATTAGAACATTCTATCTTGGACCCGTCTTTGTACATCTACTTCTATCCCCTCCACTGATTCTATAAATTGATTGTTCCCACTAACACCCTGTCGCCAAGCTCTTATCCAAATTCAATGGAGGAAATCAAAATTCACTAGTACAAATTCAATTTGTGAGGATTCTTTAGAAATCAAGTATGAGTTTTCTTTAGGTTTCAGGTCAATGTTGGATGATAGCATGGACAACCCAGGTGAATATTGCAAGTTCTTAAGTTGCTACTGATGGTGTGCATTTGCAAGGCTGTTGGACGAGCCGCCACCGCTATTGCGAAGCCCCAACTCTGAAGCTGATATAGAGGATAACGACAAGGAAACAAAGAGCATCAGTTTTAAAGTGGTGGTGCTTGTAGTAGCAGCAAAATGGCCAAATTGACCTTCCACGAGCTTTCTTGAAGTGGTGGTACTTTTTCAAAACAGGTTCAACCATTCACTAGTGAGGAAATCAAGAAACATATCAATCGACACAGATACATGATATAATTTTTGAAATCGCTGCTTCGGCTAAACTCTGGGAACAGAGAAAGAACTTTATCAAGATTTGGTTTAAGGCTAAGGAAATGTGAGGCATTGTTTGGTCAGATGATGCCGTGAAAACTCAACTTGGGGACATGTTGATGCCGGTTAAAATTTCCAATGATACTTCCCGATGGGCTTTATGGATCCGATGATAGAATGTAAATTTGTATAGCTGAACTCGGTGACCCACTCACTAAGGAAACCAGATTTCACTAGGTTCATATTTTGATTCTCTGAAAATTTTGTTGGTAATGCTTGTTTTGCTATTTTGATGTGTTGCATTTGGATTTTTTTTGCTATTTCTATCGTCTTGGTTGTTGCTGGCCATGGAAAAGTCTACCCTGGATATGCTTTTTCTATGTTTTTTAGCCAAATCACATATATATCTATTGATATAGTGTTTTTCCTGTGTTTTTAGCCAAATTAAGCAGGTGTTGTATATTGATGTATGCTTTTGATCTGACGATTTGAGAGAGAAACACAAAAATTGAGAGAGATAGAGATGGGTTTAGTACTTTCAGGTGTATTGGCAAATGAAGATGCAAAAGATAAAGAGAAAGTGATGATGTGTATGGCTGACGTGGCACTTAAGTGTATAAAAAATGCATGTGGCTTGACACATGTGCAGTCTGTTAGTGAGACCAACGGAAAAGCCAATAAATAATATTTAAGTGACCGTTAATCCAAGTTCAAGTATTTTATCATTACAAAATCGAATTGGATAACTATTAAGTGCATTAGTGAGAAACTCAAGAACCATGGGTGAAATTAACCCAATGTTCAATAGAAGTTTTGACTTTGTTTTGCAGTGAGTTAACTCTGTTTGATAGTCGACTGAAGTGTTTTGTAGTAATAGACATATAGTACAAATAACACAACTGAGAGTAGTTATAATACAGCTGGCATTAGTTAGAGGGAATCTAGGAATCAGATACAATATTGTTGAACAAATAGAATAGTACAGTTGTACTAAAGTAATTGTATAAAAGGTTAAGGACTCTATAGCCTCAGCAACTATTCATTGATCAATAAAGAATTCCTTTCTTACTCTAAACTCTCTTCTCACTCTCCTATTCTCTCTTCTACTCTCTAAATTCCTCTGCAATCTCTTTTATTTTCTCATCTGAAACCATAATTCCTCCAAATACACAACTGTCAGAGCTAAGCAACCCTAACTTTTGGTATCAGAGCAACTACGTGAGGGAATTCATTCTAAATTAATTTTTTAAGCTGTAAAGATGACAAGATCAGTTGTGGGGTGAACAATGAGGGAGTGTGATTGGCTGAATTGGAAGAACAGTACAGAGGCTTACAGGAAATCACTCTGAAGCACATAGCAGAATTTCAAGAATACAAAGAGGAAGCCAGATCAAACAACAACAAGAATGATGCAAGGTTTGAAGAAATAAGAGAACTTTTGAGCAAATTGATCTCAGAAAAGGGAAAAGAAGCCATCAGTCACCAAGGAGCTTGAAAAACTAGAGTTAACAGCATCACCAACAATGATGAAAGAGGGATATTACCAAAACCTCTTGGGGGTTGGATTAGCAATACCAGTGGGACTGCAACTCAAATTCAGATGTAACAATCAGATCTGAGAACCACAAATAACCAGACTGTAGGTCATTACTCTGTAATTCGAAACACTAATGTCCCATTTTGTCCCAAAATCAAATTGTTAACCTTTAATGGGGAAGAACCTAGGGCTTGGTTTAAAAAGTGTGTTAAATACTTTGACATTTATCAAATTCCTGAGGAGCAAAGACTAAGTTTAGCAAGTTTGTATCTTGTAGATAGAGCTGATTCATGGTTCCAAAATTGGAACAAGGGGTAGGGTTAAGTCTTGGGTAGAGTTTTACATGAGAGGTTTGGAGATGAGGATTTGAGTGATATTGTAGAGGAATTTATGAAGCTTAGGCAAGAGAGTTCAGTGGATGAGTATCTTGACAAATTTAAAGATTTTGAGGATAACACTGGAGAGATTTATGCCAGAATTAAGGGAAGAGTATTTTCTGTCAGGGTTCATGGGAGGCTTAAAAGAAGAAATCAGACTAGTAGTTAGAATGATGAAACCTGCAACAGTAGTAAAGGTAGTAGAAATTGCTAGGTTGCAGGAAAAAGTAATATGTAAAAATCCTAGAGGCCAACCCACCAATTCCTAGACTCAAAGGCCTGCAACTAACCAAAACAAAACAACTACCTTCACAGCAGCACCCTATACCAATAAACCAGCCCTCTACTTTCCTTACCCTCCAAGACCTCCAAACCCTAGCCTTACCCCAAAAACCTGATAACATAACTCAAAAACCACAGTTACCCAATGTTAACCAGGCCCTCAACAACCCAGTAAAACCTACTAATTACAATTCAAATAACCCAAGACCCTTTCCTCCACCACCCCTACTCAACAAAAACCCAACAAGAACCTGTTATAAGTGTGGAGATAGGTCCTTCCCAAGCCACCAATGTAAACCAAAAACACTTGCAGCCATTTCCTACGAGGAAGAAACAGACCTTTCACCTGAGACAGATGTGGATACTAGGAAGGATAGGAAGGAAGATGAGTTGTTGGAGGAAGAAGTAGAGCTTTCAGTTCATGCAATTGAAGGCAGCCAAGGTGCAAAGACTATTAAGATTGTAGGAAGGTACAAAAACAGACAACTGGTGATTTTGATTGATAGTGGCAGCACTAACAGTTTTATAGACCAAAGAATGGCTCAAGAATTGAAGTTAGCACTTATCAGAATTCCTGCAACTACCATTAAGGTGGCTGATGGGAGGAATTTAGTTTGTAATCATCACTGCCAAGGGTTCAAATGGCGAATGCAGACCCAAGAATTATGTTTTAATTTGAGAATTTTGAAGTTAGACAGTTTTGATATGATTTTAGAAGTGGATTGGCTAAGAAGCTTCAACCCAATTTTGTTTGATTTTGAGAACTCTAGCATTTCATTCAACTTAAATGGGAAGCAGGTAGCTCTTAAGGGAATTACACAGGAAAGTACTTGGAAGGGAACAACACTGATTATGAAGAAGAAAGGTCAAGGCTTCCAAACTCCCCTATTCAGCATTTGTTACATTGAAACTTCACCCGTCCTTACTCACACAACAGTTTCCATGCCAAAAATACACCCTAGTTCAGACCTGGAATTGTTATTAGACACCTTTAAAGATGTATTTGCATAGCCTAAAAGTCTCCCTCCCTTTAGAAGCATAACCACTCAATACCACTCTAACCAAACACCTATTAACATAAGACCTTATAGATATCCCCACTTCCAAAAGCAAGAAATTGAGAAGTTAGTCATTGAAATGTTACAAAATTTTGTGATCCAGCTTAGTACCAGCCCATTTTCCTCCCCTGTGCTATTAGTAAAGAAGAAAGATGGAAGTTGGAGGTTTTGCACACACTATAGGAGGCTAAATGATGTAACCATTAGAGATAGATTCCCTATACCTATCATTGAGGATTTGTTGGATGAATTGAATGGGGCTCAATTATTCTCTAAACTAGACTTAAGGGTTGGTTACCATCAAATTAGGATGCAACCTAAAGATATACCCAAGATAGCCTTTAGTTAGAGGAATCTAACTTATACAGCTGAGAGAGGAATCTAACTAATACAGCTGAGAGTAGTTATAATACAACTGGCATTAGTTAGAGGGAATCTAGGAATCAGTTACATTATTGTTGAACAGATAGAATAGGACAGTTGTACTAAACTAATTATATAAAAGGCCAAGGACTCGATAGCCTCAACAACTATTCATTTGATCAATAAAGAATTCCTTTCTTACTCTAAATTATTTTCTCACTCTCTAAAACTCTCTTCTCTCTCTGCTATTCTCTCTTCTACTCTAAATTCCTCTGTAATCTCTTCTATTTTCTCTGTTTTCTCATCTGAAACCGTAATTCCTCTAAATACTAAACTGTTACAGTTTGCAATGCTTCTTAATAAATTTTTTATTGAATAAAATACTAGACGTTATTTTATTTGAATTGCGTGACGCAATTCAACCCTACATGTGATGCCTGCATGATATTTTGAGTATGATGCAAAAAGAAAAAGTTTAGGCATAAAGTCTAAACCTTTGATTTACTGTTCCAAAACATTACCTGCATTCCAAAAGCAAAACCTATAATTTGCTGTCAATGTGCTATTTTGCTTCCCAATTAATCTTGGTAACAAATCCTGGTTTACCTAAATTTCCGGTATTCTCATCTTTTAAATTGACCCATAAACATGACTAGAACTTCAGATGTGCAAGGTATCCATACATCAGTTTGATATCAAAGCTTCAACATCCTCGAAGTTCACTGCTTTGATCTTTATCAACAATGACGAAAAACAATGAACTAAATTCAAGGTTTGGTATCACCAGGTGGCATCAATTTCAAAGTTCTAGTTCTGAGGGAATAGCTGATTCTACCCTATGCTGTGTTTTGATGTAATTCTACAGAATCATAATTTGACCAGTATAACATGGAAGAAGATTGTAGAGTAAGGTTTGCAAAGATGAGATTGATTGGATTAGCTAAAACATAAGGGGTATGGTGTTGAATATGTTACGAAAAGATTAGGTCAACTAACAATTAATATATGGCAAGAAAGGAAAACTAAACTATAAGAGAAGTATTTGTCACCCTATTTTAATGAAAAGGGTGAGCCAAAGTAACTTTAAAAAGAGACAGCACATCAGCAGGTAGATATATGCACCAATTTGAAGATTTAAGCATTCAAAGCTAATACCACTAATCTTCCAATTTCTATGGTTTATAACACTACAAGAAAAACAAAGCACCCTCTCCAAAAGCAAGTGCATTATTGAGAATTACAAGCAGTGATTTCCAGACAGCAAAAACAGAGGTGGTAGAAATTGAACGAATTAATAACTAGAATAGCTTCATCAAGAAGCAATGAGGCAGAAAATAAAACGACAACTAGAAGAACCCATGCAGTGAGCTGATCAGTCAAACAGAGAACTGGGAAAACTAGAACTGCCATCTAGAAGGCTTAAACAGCAAAACCTGTTTGGATTTGCATCAATAAGAAATTGAAAATGAAGAACCAAAAAATTAATATAATATTTCGGAGGGTAAACTCAGCAAGGTGATATTGCAATGCACACACATGCATTGTTTGGAGAAGTAAAGAAGAAACTTGAGATTAAGGAAATTTTGGCAAAAGCATTGTTCGAGAAAGTATACAACAGTAAATAGAAACAAGGAAAGAAGAAGCAGCAAGGTCAACTGGGCAAATTCAGCAACCTAAACTACAAATTGGCAATCAGAGGCAACCTGGTAGGGTTGTGATAACAAAAACTGTAAGTGTTAAGAGATGGTCTTCGTTATTCCGAAAAAGTTCATAAAAGGAATCCAAAGGGTGCTTTCAAGCATTTCTGGCCTGTAGTCCAAGAATAAGGCCAGAAATAAAATGCTTCTGGGACAGTTAACTTACCATGTTCATGGGCAATGTGAACATTTTCCTTATATCTTAATAAGTGAAGCTGCTCGCATGTCATAAGTATACTATTTTATTTGCTAGATCTTTTCATATGGAGCATATCTTGTTTTATACACATGATATTGCAAATGCTTATAAATTCTAGCACAAGATTAAATCTTCATATATCTTAAAGAAGCTAACGCCAGAATTACTCTGAGGTAAAACAAGGCTTCTAAAACCCCACAGAAAAATGAATAATACAAAACCCTGCAACTGCATACGGAAAGAAAATGTAGCTAGATGTAACCACATTGCTTGCTTATAATGAAGCAAATCTATGCAGAACATAATGAGCTTTGACTACTACAGTAGTGAGAACCAAGAACAGCCAGGTAATGGCCTAGCACAGAGGTGCCTTGAATAAAAAAAAATATTGAGCATTTGCAAAGAAGCAAACGATAGTAGTTCGTAGCATTCAAGCCAGTAACAAGCAAATTGTAAAATGAAGATTTTCTTTAGGTAAAGCATCATATAAAACCGTTGACATAGAAAGTTGAATCACACATTCAGAATATAATGGTTCATGCAAAAGAAAGAAATCCTGAAATTTTGACAGTTCCTTTCACAATATTCAACTTCCAATTCAGAAAGGTTGCATCTGACAATCTCTTTTCATATATAGCATCAAAAGGAAAACATAGGCATGTAAAGCAGATATTTCACATTACCTTCTTCCAGTGAAAGTTGAATGGATCTCTTTTCCAACTCAACTGCATGTCTGCTAAGTTCCACTGAGGAAAGTGAACGAAGCACTAATTGAACAAAAAATAATTTGTAAATCAGTGCATGTTTTTATTTTTTTATTTTTTTTGCAGTGGTAAATTAAATAATCTCAAGGTTGGTATCTTCCAATCTCAAGAACTTACTTTGTAAGTAATCCTCTTGATCTGACTCATCTAACTTCTTCAGTAGAATTTGCAATTGATGATATCTCTCTTCCCAATGCAGGTTTTTCATTCCCTTCAAATTGTTCGACAAGGGGACAGCAGATGCAACATGATGATAATTAGGTTCTGCGGGTGCAAACCTCATATTAGGGTTGACAACAGGAAGAGGAACTGAAGGTTTTCCAGATGAACTTGTCAAGGACGCCGCAGGCATAGGTGCAAATGCTGGAAAACAAGAAACCTTTGGCTCCTTTACCCATGGTTTTGGTTGCATGGTATCCTCTGTATGGTCAAGTTGCTCTGAATTCAGACAATCAGCATTAATGTGACGGCCTTCATAAACGCTACTCTTGCCTGTTTCGGCTTCAGATTTCCTGCGAACATAGACAAGTTGAGCATTTGCAGCATTACTACTTGGAGATTGGTGGTGTGGAGGGCTCACTGGCCTCTTAGGTGAGGGTCTCTTTTTACCAGAAACCTTCACAGAATCCATAGTTTGTCCTCTATCCTTTGGTAATGGAGAATTCCCAATAGAATTGGGAATTCTATTTTCATTCTGCACATCTCGCAATGCTGTCTTCTTTACTGCAATAGGATATTGCTTATCACAAGTTGACAAGTTAGTTTCAGAGTTGCCAAGCCCATACTCGCTGAATTTTGAGTCTACTGTTTGCTGAACCATCTGAAATAAACAAAAACTGTAAGAAAATTGCAAGAAAATCCCATTATAGCTTACCAAATGTGTCTATATGTAATTATTATTAATAACCCAAAAGCAAAACAACCCAAATATTCATGATAAAGCATAAGCACAAACAAGGATAAATTAACTAGTAATGCTTGATTAACAATAAGAAATGATACCCATTAACAAGAATGCAAAAAAAATAGCAATCACCACTGAAATCAAAGAAAAACTATCACAAACGTTCAGTATCTAATCTTTAAGCTTACAAATAAGAAGTGGGAATTTTCCCAAATCTCCATACTCAGAATCAGATTGTGGAGAACTATAAATTTGCTAGTTGAAAAGCGAAATGGATCAAGATGAAAAAAAAAATAACAGAAAAGAAAAACAAGATCAAAAAACAGAAGATATAGGGGAAAAGAAAAAGATATATACCTGTTTGGGCAGGACATAGAAGAAGATTCGATGAAGAAAAGAGGCGAAGAGAGATGATCGGCGAATTAGGATTTCGTATTATTATTAGGGCACAAGAACCAGATGAGATCCATCCATTTCTGAGTTGCTTGATTTCTGATTTACGGAGGGATTCTGCCACGTCATCTGTAGATTATACAATGAAAATGAAACACGTGTCTATGTTTGCCATATCACTATACTTACGGATAGAGGAGGGCTTGCTAATTCGGTTGGCGCCAGTGTGAAAATTCAAACCTAGATCCAATATTTTTTCAAATCATACAGCTAGAGGGCGAAAATGGGGTAGGGTGGGGACATTTTAGGTTCAGATTATTCAGAGTATCGCCCTTTTCTGGACAGATAAGAATCAATATGAGTTGAATTCAAGTTTCGAGTAAATTATCAAATTGTTGATAATTTGTGCTTTCTTGTTTTTCTTCAACATGACACTTTTTGTTTTTTTTTTACACAAAATGACGTCTTTTTGTGCCAAACACATAAAGGAATTGTTTGTTAATTCGGGTTGTTCGGATAACTCAGTACGAGTCATTTGAATCATCAGATGCTCAGATGATTCTTCAATTTTGCATTAAATCAAAATTATTAAGATATTTTAATAAGGTTGATCATATTTTGAAATTGTTTTTTGATTTTTTCAGTTGCATCGATAAGAAATTGAATTAGATTTAATAATATTGAGAAAAAGAAAAGGAAAAATGATATTTTTATTCATAATATTTATTTTATTTTTATCCACAATATTTATTTAATTGAATTTGTTTTAATGTAAAATTAAAATGAATTTTGTGAAATTCATTTACTCGTGTTGTTAATAAAAGATTTACTAATTAAATTCTCACAAACAATTGCATATATCACTCGTAGAGAACAATTTATATTTTACACTATATTTATAATACCTTAAATTTTAATTAATTTTAAAAATTAATAATTATTATGATCAAATTTTAATTTAGTTTAATTTTTTTATTTAATTTATTTGGAAGAATAATATGTAGAATATTCTAGAAATATTAATTTAAATTTTAAACTTTAAAACTTTATTATTATTATTATTATTATTATTATTATGTACGAATTTGATTAGCTATGGCATTAGCCAATTAGACAAAAGAGAAAGAGAGAGAAGCTATTGTCAGCCACCACCACACCATTCGATGTCCAGTCGTCGACATGTGCTGCATCAAGGAAAGAGTCACTGCCGACGATCATGCCACTGAAGTTCCAACACCATCTGAGGCTACATGTGGGCTCACGCGCAAATAAAACTCTCGACGTCCAAATATTTTTTGGGTCATTCGTTTTCGATCTCCTTTTTCAGCGATTCCTTATGGTTAGACTCTTTCCTAAGTTTTTATTTGACACATCATTTGCAATTTTTGGAGCTAATTTGAAAATTTGGCCACAATCCAGTGCAACACAGCAGCTTCCCGGCGCCATTTTTCGGCAATCTCTAGCTAGTGGAGGAAAGTGGACCATATTTTTGGACTTCACGCGTTAAAATGAGTACGTTGATACCCCATTTGCCCTCAATCGCCATCGTTGAAAATTTTTCGGTGAAATTAGTCCAACGACCAACCAGTGAATGTCGCTCAAAAATTTCGAAAATTATTTTCTAGTAACTATTTGATAACTAGATATTTATATGATGAGTAAATACTTTTAGAATAATATCTAATAATAATTAAGTTAGTGAATTATAAAATAAATATTATAGAGTGCAATTAAATAATAAATTTCAGATTGTCGAATGATGTCAGAATAATTATTATTGGATTTGAAGGCCCATATGTGGCATTTGAAATATTTATGTATTGCGTTATTGCCTGTGTTTCAGAGAGATTAGGTCTATTCTAGAAGAAATACTGTCGAATTTTCTGTAAATTCTTCACAATCTTAGGATGTATCTATCTTTGACTTTTATTATAATTCCTATAAATCAATATTTTGATACCTTTCTGTATTTTATTTTGTTTTATTTTATTTTAGACCGTCCAATACCATTTTCTACAGCTTCCAGTTCAAGCTAGTGATTATACTAAGTTCTACTGTCTAAACTGTGAGTAATACTTTCTAATATATTTATTTGCTTTTCATACATAGGAATTATATATATATATTATTTAAATATAGGCATGTATGCATGTGTATGCTCATTTTAAATTATGATGCATATAATTTGAGTATTAGATGCGATTAGAATGCCAAAGAACCACTTAGAATTATGATTATGGATATAAATATATGATTGTGATGAGTTATGACTAGCGGATGACGGGGTTTGCTCACAGTTTAGTGCTACTTGCTAGTCGGATTGGTATAATTTGGTGTTCATCCTAAAATATAGGCTATAAATATACTCGCAAATGCAGGAGATAAGAGTAATACAAATGGTAAGGATACCCAAAATTGTTATCTACTAAGAAAGGTTTTATCGGGGTAATTGCAATTGGGTTGTCGCGATTTAAAATTAAAAAGAAAATAAAATTCTAAACATTCTAACAAAGTTGTTGGTTGAAGGCAATTTTTGAAAATGAGTAATGAAAATAAAGAAAGCAACTAAATGGAAATAAATTAAAATAAAAGCAAGAGAGAATGTGAGTGAGCAATGAGAGTAAGAAAGCAAGTAGCAAGAGAGCAAAAAAACAACAATAAAGTTATATAAGAAATAATGGAGATGGATTCTAGGGAATATAATTTTTCCATATTAACTATCATGTAAGGAATTAACATCTATTAACCAAAAAATTCAATATATCAAATTAAAAACTAATTACCTCTTAGACTTCTCAGATTATAACTCTAATTCAATATATTCTAAAAGCTAATGGCATTTCAGATTATGACTCCTATACTATTAATTTCATACTTGGTATTAACTCTCATCTTTCAATTTACTAATTAATATTTGCATACGAGTGTTCAACATGCACCTATATAAGAATGAAGAGCAAACTAACAATATAGATTAATTCTAGATTTCAATATATTAACCCTAAACATACATCACCTAAAAGGTTCTACTACCCACCCTAGAATAAGAGAGTTAGTTTATAATTAGATTAAAAATAATAAATATATTCAAAGCATTTATCATATTCATTTTATCAATAGTCATGTAAAACAAATACATAAAAGTAATGAAAATAGATTAATTTTTTGTATGTATGGATTTCTTTAATTCAAAGAGAATTAAAGAAGGGAAATGGGTGTGGTTGAGTGTGTATGAGAGTATGTGTTTGTGTTGTGGTGAAAGAGAGAAGGGGGTATTTATAAAGGTGAGAATGGGCATTTTGGGAAGAAAAAAATGGTGAAATTGGTGAGATGCCACCAAACAAAAGACTTGAATCCGCCAAAGGCTATTGGAGGATCCAAGGCTTAAAGAGGGCATCTTCTGACTGTCTTAGTGGACTAGCCACTAGGAGTCGCCCAGCAAGCTTGTTGGATCTGCCAACAAGCCTGGGCGGATCTATTCAGACATGCTGGCGGATCCATCATGCTTGGCTGGTGGATCCCCAGGCTCCTTTTCTATTTTGGGCTATTTTTGAGTTTCTGAATTCATGGCAGGTATGAGCCCGGTTAGGTTTGGAGGGTGCTCCAAAGATCTAAGGAAATTCAATTTCTCCATAAATAGCATTATTCCTACCAAAGTCTAGTTATATGCAATGAGGTGCAAAATTATGTGTTCACAATTGCTCTATCAATTTCTAACTGATGGGATGATTAAGGCAACAACAAAAAAATCATCAAATAATGGGTTGCCCCTCTTTTTCTCACCAAGTTCTAACCAAGGAGAAAATCAAACAACTCTCAACTGATGGGATGTTAAAAGAATACGATCAAAGAAACAAAAGATGATCAAAAGAGGTTTTGCCATAAAGCATAATCCATAATCCATAATATCTTTATCCAACCATTGGGATAGTCAAAGATGATCCAATGCTCATGGCATTTTGGATAATTGAACCTCACAATAAAAGAGCAACAATATCAAAAAGATCCCAATATCCTCAAGAAGATTTTCCACAGAACAAGAATTCAATTGAGCCTAGAGCAAAAAGGGCAATGGCCTAATTCATGATGGAATGATTTCCCTTAAAAATGCCAAATTTCATTGTTCCAATGTAGTTAAAAAAAAACTTGCTCAATTGAAACCCCGAAAGGGTTGCTTATGCGAAAATTAAAGCAAGCTTATCTAGTTGAAAACCCGAAAGGACGACTCAATCAGAAATTAGTGGCTTTTCCTATTTTAATCCATTTCAAAAATTATTATTCTTAAAGTGCGTACTTATAAAGTCATCACCCTTTCCTAAAAGGCTAAAACAACTAAGCCAATCTTTTCCTCTCATCAAAGTCATCTTCCGAGTCAGTCATTCATTTTCAACTTTTTCTTTCATTAGAGTCATCTCATTTCATGTCAAGAACTTCCTTCTCACAAAAGATAAAGAATCTTTCCAATCAATATCCATCACATCAAACATGTCTTTATCCCACATCACGGGCATATCATTTATGTCAATTCATTCCATCTCTTAGCTAAAGTAGTTAAATAACTAAATTGCCCTTATCTCTTATTAGAGGCAAGTTTCCCTCATTAGAAAAAGGTGATGGTGCTGAACCTAATTAACTAGATGTAGGTTGCTTGTGTTTGAACCTTTGGCTTGCAAGAGAAGAGAAAGGAGAAAGCATGAGAGAGCTAAGCATTAGACCTAGCGTATGCTCTTCGATGCTTAAGTCAATGACTGCATTTTAAAGTAAAGGCTTGGAGGTATTTTGAAATGGAATGGTGTCTCTAATTCCCTTTTCCTTACCATCCCCTTATGATAAGAGGAGTTGTATATATTTATTCAAAGTTCTAGTATTGGGATTGATGTGAGTGAGCGATGTGGTCACATATGATTGTGGATTTAATTCACTTCAAATTCAATCGCCTTATGTTAACAGTCATATAAAATTCCGTTGACCTATATTTATCAAATTCATTAATTAAATACTGACTTAAACGCCACTTAAACCATTTTAAATAAAATTTAACCCACATAAAATGCTACCTAAGTTGAATCCCAGAATTCCCATTATCTTTGTTTCTTTTTTTATCTCTCTCTCTCTCTCAAATCATCATTTGCAATTTATAATAGCAGTGAAGAACTTCGCAAAGAAAGTTAAAACTAAATTGTATTTGAGGTCGACTCGTAATATCCTCAACCATAAACATACCAAAACAACACCATTTACTATCACTAATATCTCTTATATACAAACCTTATTTTCTCACCCAAATGTGTTCCTCATTTAAAGCTTTCAATAAACACTTTACCAACACTTATCACTCTCTTCATTACTATCATAATTATGATGGTACAAATCCTATAAAGGTATAATTGTTATAAAAGTGTGAATCAGATGGAAATTTCATCAATATGTAGTTGGTGAGCTGCTAGAGCCATCAACAATAGTGTAGGCAAAATTGGCTTATTGGCCATGCTGAGAGGGCCATTAGTAATAGCATGCCTGCTAGTTAGCCAATTTTCTAAGATCTCATCATGCATTTGGTCTCATACTTTTATGGCTAGCTTGTATATCACTAATAAAGGTCCCACACCAAATTTGGAGTCATTCAGTCATATGAGGAAGTTAGTAGAGGCTCTCCTCCTCATACAACCCAGTTTGCTGATATCACATATATAAGAGGGGGAAATATGGCTATCCACCATTCTCGGGTTCAATAGTTGTGTCACGACCCGTTTCTGGAGCATGACGGTCCTAGAGTGCAAAAAATGCCAGAGACGATTGGCACCCATAGAACCCATCATCACATCTATATAATCTCATACTATACATATCAATCTAGAGTCATATACTCACATAAGCACTATTCATTTTGTTACTCTGTCATTCATTCTATAATTACCATCATCATATACACATATATATTTATACTTCAAAATATGTCATACTTATATATACAATCTGTCTATACCATTATACAATACCCATGGAGCATCTAATACACATATATAAAGATACAATGTTTAAATTAATTACACTATCTTTATCAGACTGCAGAATTCCTTGGAGGAAAAAAAAGCTAAGAATCTACCTCCTACTCTGTACCTGGAGATGGGAAACAGTTAGAGAGAGAAGATATATGATACTCAGTGAATCTAATATGCATCAACCAATAAAATAGGTAATGGAATATCAATAAACTAATAGGCAGATGAGATAAATAAATCAATCTGCTTAAAATATATGGATATAGAATCAAGTACAAAATATAACTGTAAGTCAACAATCATATCAATGGAAAGTATATCACATGGATAAGACAGATATAGAGCCATAAAAAATATAGAATATTTGTGAAACACATATCAATCTCATATCAATAAACATAAGACGGATCAGGTCTTATGACTAGGACTGATAACCCTTCCCAGCTAGGACATAATAACAATACATTGTGCACAATGCTGACAGTATGTAATCACTACCCTGTCGGGGCGGCAGCTCTGTCAAATCACATCGGAATCAATAGAAACAAGAAACACATCAGTAGATACCATTGCACAATAATGGCATCACCAAGTATTAATAACTCATCATTAATTAATTCAATGAGCAACAGAATCAATGGAATAGCAATAACAATTAATTATATGATGACTAAAGGTTTAGCAACCAACAATGGAATAAAACATAAGTTGGTCATTTATGAACAAAAAGTTGACGCAATTGGCATGCCATTGTAGCTGAAGATGATGACATTCAAATGGTTGGCCTATGAATTTTGAGCTAGGCATTTTATCGAACATATGGTGTGCAACAATAAAATGAAATCTTGGCAAGATTTTGGTGCAACTCCAACATTGCCCCAATTATCAATAACAACACACATTATAGACAATTCCATAGGCATTATATACACAACAATAACTAACATTAAATGGATCAAATTGGCATGGAAAAGCCATAGGAAAAACAAGCAAAACCACGATAAAAATGACCAATTAGGGTTCGGACAAACATGGCATTTTGGAGCAAGTTTTCAATTGACATTTTAACACTTTAGGTATGTTAAATGATGCATAAAAGACTTACCTAACACTCCAAATTAGCCACCAAAATTGATTTGCCTCTAATTCTTCAAAGTGGGCAAAAGTAACAACTTTTCTCCAAATGATTTTCTACAACAATTCAACCATAAAATACTCATCAATTAACTTTCAATTAACTTATTCTAAGCTCAATTTACATATACTAATCCAATTTCACATAGCCATCTCATACAACTTGGGTTTATAGTTTGAAAATTAGAGAAAAATGTTATATGCATCAATTAATGCAATTAAACATATTACCCAATCTAACTAACTTCTAATTAACCTAAACCAATCATAAAATTAAACGAAACATCATTTTACCTCAAATTGATGCTTTGGCCAAAATTCCCTAAGTGCTTGTTCTTGAAAATTTCTTGATTTCCAAGATTGCAAATGGATATAGAATGGAATATATGCAGTTTATTTCAAGTTTCCATGGATTTTTCTTAACAAAATTGAAGGAAAATGGATGAAAAATGGCAGACAAGAAGAGAGGAAGAAATGACCAAAAAATTTCTAAGGCAAGCTTATATAGTAAGTCACATTTGGTAAATTTCACTTTGGTCCTTAAATTATGTTTTTGCCACATTTTCTTTTATAATTTATTCTGACAATTTTGTCGAATTTGGATTTCACAGTGAATATTCAAACATCTCATTTTTATTTATACTTTATAATAAAAATAGTTTTAGAGTTGTTCTGAAACTCAGACAGTCTAAATTTTACTATACCCCTAAAGTTTCATTTATTTATAATTTTGCCATCGTTTACTTTTTCAGTGTTCCTAAATATTTTTCACCTCTTTCTTTTTACTGTATTTACACATGCATATACATAATCATTTACCCCTCATTCAAAATAAAAAATTCATCTATTGACCAGACTGCTATTTTTGCGGCAGAGATATCGACACCGATATTTTATAGAAAAGTTTTTTGTTTTCGCTCTAACTAAGTTTCTAAAATTATCTTTAATCATTTCGATAATTTCAAACCAATACTAAGAACTTTAATCATAAAATCACGGTAAACTTTTCTAGGGTATTATAAATTGGTTGTGTGCTAATGAGCTACTCTAGTGGAAAACTATGAGGGGGCAAGTCTCCATAAGGAAGGAACTTTATGGACAATATAGGCGGGCGAAATGCCCATAGTGAGCATCACTCCTTTGTTAGAGGTTCCTATAAAGGGGAGATTATGCCATATGAATTCTTTAATTGGCATAGCTGCTATGCCTAATAATTCCCTTTATGGGTTTTAACAGTTGGCTTTACTGGTCCATGTATAATATCTCATATGACATTCGAAGCTCGACTAGCCTAAATGGGTGAAAGTCTAGGCATCGTATGAGGAGTTAGGCTTGGCTGAAGCTTGGGCTTGTGACATTTGGTGTCCAAGCTTAAAAGCTACTTGCTTGAGAGCCCAATGACAAATGACATTGCTTGCTAGTTGGAGAACAAAATTGGCTTGCTGCCATGAGAATTACGAATCGTGCTACATATGAGTTGGCAAACAAAATTGACTTGGTTCCATGAAAATCATGAATCATGCAGCATGCAAGTTGGTGAATGAAATTGGCTTATTGCCACAAAATTGAAAGCCTAGTTGGTTATTTCTATTATGGACTTCCGAGTTAGGATAGTGGACAAGAGTTGTGGGAGCTTAGCCTATGTATACTATACAAGCAATGTCAAAAGCCTATTGACTTCATTATTTTAGTAAAGTAATCATATGTGTAAGCTAGGGTATGAGAGCATATGGGAGCCTTGTTTACACATTATGAATATACAATTGCAAAAAGTAGTTCGGTGTGTTTCCCCACTTGAATACTCATAAGTATAAATGCATGGGTGAGTATCCACGGGACCGTAGCTTCACACGCCATCAAGTATGAACACTTATGCTCTCTCTCGACATAAATCAATATTGCTAATGAGACTTTTGTCAATGCAAATAATGTGATGAAACTTATAGTAATAAGGGAACTTATGAAAACACCTGATGAGGAGCAATAATTGGAAATAAATCAGGATGCTTGAGACAAATTTATAAGCCTATCGAGGTGGCTAATTATAGATGTATCAATGCCTGACATAGGCAAATGAGACCTATGGATCTGGATGCCAAGTGAATTGGCATGATTAACGATTATACAGATTGCCTTGTGGATGGCAATCAAATATGCGGATAGGCCGATTAGCCAACAGATGTTGATTAGTTACAATCAATAATGCATGACTGCCTTGTAAATGGCAATGAAACATACGAGTATTCTTATGCAAATGGCTAAGGGCCAAATGTGATATGTGTTAAGCCGAGGTGGACAACAAAAGTTGTTGTGAAAAATTCTCTAGAAAAATGTGTGTGGTGTCCTAAACTATATTTGTTTTTTCGATGGAAACTATTGAATAATTGACTTGTTATCTAAGGCATTCCAATAAAGCTTGAAGTCGCTTAACACTATCAACTTGAAAGGTGTGGTACTCTATTATGCTACTTGTAGGATTTTGTTCCATGATCACTACTTGGAGGGAGTAGTACCCCATTATGATACTTAAAGGGTTTAGTGCCCCGATCACTACTTAAAGGGTGTCGTAACCCTGTTGCGCTACTTGGAGGGTTTAGTGCCTCAATCACTACTTAAAAGATAGAGGAGGTAATGAAAGTTGTTATGCAAAACTCTCTTTAAAAATGGGTGTGGTTTCCCAAATTATAAGTTTTTTTCCAATGGAGACTATTGAATAATTGGCTTATTATCTAAGGTGTTCAAATAGAGCTTGAGGTTGCATAATACTATGAACTTGGAGAGTGTGGTTACTCCATTGTGCTACTTGGAGGGTTTAGTGACCCGAGCACTACTTAGAGGGTGGTGTAACCCATTATACTTATTTAAAGGACTTGAAGTCCAGTATAGATTGGCGGCTTGAAGAGCCATGTTAAATAACGAATGAAGCATCAAGCTAAATGGAGAAGAAAGGCATGGAATCTGATAGAGACAATGAAGCGATGAATTTATATGCATTGACTTAAGTAAACAACGAGTAATGAGTAAGCCAAAAGTGATCAATGGGACAATGGAAGCATGATGGTACAATTGTGGTGACACTAATACAGTGATGAAGACCCAAAGGTGCAAAGTCAGTGATATTCATGCGGAAATATAGGCATAAAGGTGTGAATATAAGGGCACTCAAATGACCAGCATTGACAAATGGCAACCAAGTATAAAAGATATAAACTTTTTATGCTTCCTTTATGGTATTTTCATTATATTGTTGTAGCTATTGAGGAAAATTTTGCCAAATAATTTTTTTTTAATTACTATGATATAATGGTGGTTGTGTCCAAAATTTTATAAATATATATACCTTGTGGCTATTGTTGGTTTGTTGTTTGTATTTTTTCAAGGCACATTAAAAACTTAGAGCAACGAAGATGCAAGCACATGATCTATCACATCCAGTCAATCGACAACCATTATTATCCAGGACGATGATGGGTTGAGTGGGAGAAAATACAAAAAGGCAGAAAAGGCCTAAATATAGGTGAGAGACCTAAATATGGACGATGATTCATATAACAAACCCCGAGTTGAGGACGAGGCAAGAATATAATCAGAGGTTGAGGTCGACGCTTGAGGAAAATGTAAATCGAAAACAACACTATATGAAAAATATGAGGAAAAAGTATTATGAAGGGTTAATTACTCTAAAATCACTGTATCTTTCTAAATTCTACTAAATGATCCCTACATTTTTAAAATTATACTAAATGATCTCTGTATTTTTAAAATTATACTAAATAGTCCATGCATTTTGCTTCTATTAAAAATCCATTAAATCAATGTAAAAAATCAATAATACCCCTAATTTTCATTTTAATTTTTACTCTCATGCTACTCTTTTAGTTGCACTCACTTCCTTACCCACCTGATACCACCACCACTACCATTATCACCACTACCACCACTATGTAATATTCGTCATTTTGGGCTATTTTATTAATTGTATGTTTGTTAAATTTAATTAATTAAAGATATAAATGTTTGAGGAAATCTATAAATTTCAGGTTGCAGGATGGATTTTTATGAGGCTGATTTCTTAATTTTAAAGGAATAGTTTGGTAAAGTGTAAAATATAAAAGTTATAGGTGTATATCTCATCTTTCATTCTGTAAAATGGTTCTATAAAATTCTGTGTATGTGAAGAGTTATGTCTCCTTGATTAGAACCTGTCTGGTTCATTAATTTCTACAAGAATATGAGAATGTTTGAATTTTCTGGGAATGATTGAGGCTATTTGAGCCAAAAGTGTAAACATGAGAAATGTTTCTTTATGTGTTGTGTTGTTGCCTATAAAATTTCAAGAGATTTGGATGAGTATAACTCAGTGGAGAGTGGAATTTCTCAGGTCTGTTCAAATGAATTTTGGGCAATAAGTCAAGGTAAAATTTAGAGAGTCACCATAGTCTGTGTAGTTATCTTTGTGATTTGAATTTTGGAATATGTTGAACCTCTGAATGTCTATTTTAAGTAAAAAAAAAAGAATCAGGGAGTTTAGATGTTTGTAGCTCCTTTGCCAGCTGAATTAATATAAGTTGTCGAGGAAGGATTTCAGCACGGCAGAGATTGGTATTAGCGAGCCTACAAATGTGAGATGGCATTTGCGAGCCGGCAATGCGAGCAAGCAAAGTGGCGAGGTGAGATTGCTGAGGTGACAATTGGAAAAGAGGCATATGCGAGGTGACATATGCGAAGTGGAGTTAGGTAAAGAGGAATTTGACGACGAGGCATATGCGAGATGACATATGCGAAGGGGAATAGGCGATGTGGCATTATGCGAAGAGGCATTGCCAAAGTGGCATATGCGAAGAGGGAGACAGGCGAAGCGAGTTTGGCGAAGAGGCACTGCAGAGGTAGCATATACGAAGAGGGAGATAGACAAAGCGAATTGGCGAAGAGGCATTGTTGAGGTGGCATATGCGAAAAGGAGTTCGCAATGAGAGTTTGTCGAGACAGCATATGCGAGGTGGCATATGCGAATTGGATATGCAAAGTGGGATTAGCGAAGTGGCTTATGCGAAGTGGCATTGCTGGAGTAGATTGGCGAAGTGGGAATTGCGAGCTGGCTTATACGAGGTGGCATTGCCGAGGCGGGTTGGCGAGGCGAGCTGGCAAGCAGAATTTTGGGGCAGTAGCCTATTTAACCAGTGCCCAGTAGCGATTTTCTTCACGATTTTCTTTCTTCTTCTCTTCGTTCTTCTTCAGTTCTTCTAAGATTAGTTTCATTTATTTTTTACTGCATTAATACTTAAAATTAATGCATTAAATCTCTAGATTATCATATTTTAAGGTATCAATCGTTAGTTTCAAGCAGATTTTCTCAAGAAAATCAGTTTTGGAGAAATAAAGTAAATTTTCTTTAAATGTCATTTTCTTTTAGATTAATAAAGTCTAGTAGTTAGAATAGTTAATTATGGGTATATGGAATTTATTACAAGCATTTTGAAGCTATTAATAGTAATTAATGTTGGAGAAATCAGAATTTATGGACTGTCATGAATAGTAACATGAACAGTAAATTCAAAATAAATTTCAGATTTTATTTAAGAGATGAATTAAATTGATGTTGGGAATTAAAAATAGGAACTATAAGATGGTTAAATGTTAAGAAATCATATTGAGTATTATTGATTAAGGAAAATCCTAATTTTGAATATTTGGGGATAATTTCTTAGGAGGAGAAAATCAAGGAAATTGAGGAGATTATTGTTGAGCAAACTATTAAAGGAAATTCAAGGATAAATTGGTGTAGAGGCAAGTATGAACATCACATTTGCTTATTGCTTCTTTGAAATGATATGTCCAAGCATTCTTAATGTTCACCCATATGATTCTCAAATACATGATATTGTATTATGCACCTATTATTTGAAATCCTTATGATGTTCTCAAACAATTAATGAATTGTTCCATGTGATTACATTATATGAATGCAAATGGCTTGGTCATTCTTCCTTGGACCAAGTTCATATGAAACCA
>CANXYC010947251.1:0-14223 GCA_948193065.1 Aleurites moluccanus
TCCTCAAAAGAGGACAAAGGTAAGAAAGCTCTTACTGTTTCAAAAATAGAGTTGGATTTTCCCTCCAAAACCCCAACTCAAATTGTTCCAAAAGATTTTTCAAAACCAAATGTTTCTGAAATTGTGATTTCTGAGAAAAAACAATTTTTGAAATCAAGTGAGTATTTAGAAAAATCTAATTTCCAAACTATCCTGACTATGGAGGAAGGTTTTTACTATAAAAAAGCCTCCAAAGCAGCTTCAAACTTATTTCCAAAAGGATGATATTTCAAACCATAGGATAAATTCAAACCACAATCCTATTACCTCTCCATTTTGGAAGTAACTGGCTCTGCCAAATTCAAACATTTCAAAAAACACCTGGACCACCCTCGTCTGGCATATTCAACATGCACAATTCAAAAAGTCATTTACCCTAAAGACTGGGGAACAGACCTAAATTCTTTCAAAACCTTTCCTGCTGACCTTCACACCAGGGTAAACCATTGTAACGTTTACAGCTATTGGGATTATCAACAGGCTTGGTTTTATTCGTTCCTAATCCAAAACGAAGGAAGTAGCCATTCTTGGTTATTTTACTTCGATCGAAGCTTCCAAACCTCCAACCTACCCTACTGGTTCATTCAATGGTAGAACTATTATGGTAACACTCCAGATACCATGATTCCAGAAGTTCAACCATGCTATGAACTATTCAAAAATACTTTCAAACCTTCAAACACAGAAAGGAGATTTCACCCTTTCCTACTTTTCTGTTCAAAATTTTTCCTTCCTTGGGTATGTATTTGGTATTTTGACTACTATCATACGCAGGATGGTCAATGTCTTCTCATCAGGACATTTAAAGTCAAATGGTGGGATTCCTTCAACAATAAGATCACTAAAAGATCTGTCCAAAACTGGTTAGTAAAGAACAATTGCCTTCCGTGCCCTCCAGAAACTACAACTTTCGTGGCACAAAAGTCATTTGGCATCTCAAAACTAGCCTCTGCCCAATCTGAAGAAGACTTCTATTCCATAATTCAATAGATGTTGGAAAACAAGTCAGCTTCTTCCAAACCCACTTCTTCAAAAGCAGCCTCTTCCTCTTCGAGCTCTTCCTCTTCTGAACCTATTATAGATTTAGGAGATGAAAACGAAGATGACTGTTTTGGGATTCTACTGCCAATAAAATGGTAGATTGAAGATTTTCAAAAGGTTTTTCTGCCACCTTAAGGTAGAAGGTATTAAAAAAAGAGTAAGAAAAAGAAAAAAATTGAGTATTTCTTGTATTTGAATTTATATTTTCCTTTAAATATTGTATTATTTCTGTATCTGCCAATTTCCACAGTAGCATTTTTGTCTGCCAACACTACAGGAGTCGACAAAAACAAAAGTCAACAGGAAATGGCATTATTTTCAAAAAATCAGCCAGATGGTCACAATGCTCCCATGTGATCTTCAGAAGCATGCCTGCATCTGTCTCCCACATGCACTGAGTAGCTGAGCTGGATTCCAAACCCTTGTTTCTGTCCGAGATTCAAGGTTTTCAAAATATTGCATTGTTTCTATTTTCCATATATAAGGAACTTAGATTCTCCAAATGGGGCAGAACTTGTAATAGGCTTAGAGAAAATTCTGAGAGAAAATCTCTGAGTGTTTTACATATTCTCCTTCCAAATCTTGTAACTCCTTTCAAACAAAATTAATAATATAAGGTATATTTTCCGAATTCAAATCTTTAATTTTATTTAAATTATTTGTTCATAACATCTTCATTCAAACATAAGTAACAGAATAATATGCTCTGTGCTCGCCTTCTTTAAGGATCTTGCACACCAGAAAGTTCTGTGAAATATCTCTGCATTCATGCATGCCTTTTGCCAAAGGCTGTGTTGTTAATTTTTAAATTGTTGTGTTATTTTCATATATATATATAACATGTTTTTGTGAAATAAATTTTCAGTATATGGATTAAAATTATCGAAATGGCTAAGGATAATTTAAAAAACTCAGTTAGAAAGAAAATGAGAAAATTTTTCGAAAATCGTCGGTACCGATATCGCTGCCATAAAAATAGCAGTACGATCGACAGATGAATTTTTGAATTTGGATTGAGGGTAAATGATAATGTATATTCATGTGTAAATATAGTAAAAAGAAAGAGGTAAAAATATTTAAGAACACTGATAAAGTAAGCGATGACAAAACCGTAAATAAAGGGCACTTTCGGGGAATAGTGAAATTTCGACAGTCTAAATTTCAGATCGGCTCTGAAATTATTTTTGTTAATTAATATTAATAAAAATAAGATGTTTAAAAATTCACTTTGAATTTTAATTCCTGAAGAAATTGTCAGAATGAATTATCGAAATAAAAAGGACCAAAAGTAAATTTTGAAAAGTTGGAGGATCGAAAGAGAAAGTTGTCATTTTTGTCTTACTATATAAGAAAGACTTAGACAAATTTTTGCCCATTTCTCTTATTCCATCCGTGACTTCCATTCTTCCTTTCCAATTCATTTTTTCTTTGATTTTGTGAAGAAAAAGTGTTGAAATCCTAAAATAAAAATCATACAAACCTTAATCTATCAAATTAAGCCATAGAAATTCAAAGAAATTCAAGAACAAAGGAAGGAAAAATTTCGGCCATTTGAGCGATTTTGGTAAGTTATTTAGTTGTTAGTTTTTATGGTTTAATTAGTTTAATTAGGTGTTGGTAGGATTGGGTAAATGGTTTAATTGCACCAATTGATGCATTAAAATTTTTTCTCAATTTTCAAACCCTAAAGTGAAGTTGTAAGGTTTGATTTTGTACATATGAGTTAGGATGTATAACTGGCTATATAATAAGTTAATTAGGCATTAATTGGTATTTAATTGATGTTCGTATTGTTGTAAAAAATTCGATTGGAGAAAATCGTCGATTTTGGCCTATATCGAGGAATTGAGGATTTGGATAGCAAATAAAGTTTGTTTGGTGATTTGGAGTAATAGTTGAGTCTTTTATGCATCAAATTACTTGTCTAAATTGTTAGAATGAAATTTGGAATCCATATGCAAAATGGCCATTTTGGCCGAACCCTAATTGTGCAAAATGCCTAAGTTTTGTTCTTTGCTTTTGGCTTGTGTTTCCTTGCCTATTTGATTCAATTGTTGAAGATTATTGACTTGTGGTTATTGCCTATAAATTGCTTTCCATGTGTATGTTTATTGATAATTGGGGCAATGTCAATATTGCACCAAAACTATGCCGAAAAATCCGTAGGCCAACCATTTGAATGTCACCTTCGCCAGTGACAATGGCATGCCAATTGTGTCAACTTTTTGACCGCAAATGACCAAATTATGTTTGTTCCCATTTTTTATCGTTAGACTTTTGGTCATCGTTTAATCGATAATTATTGATGTCTTATTGACTTTAGGCTCATTAAATTGATTTCTAAGGAGTTATTGATACTTGTCGATGCCATTAGTTGAAATGGTATTTATTGATGTGTTTATTGCTTCTATTGACTCCGAGGTGATTTGACAAAGCTGTCATTCCGATAGGGTAGTGAGTTCATGTTGTCGGCCTTATGCATATTGTATTGATTGATACCTTGTACTAGGAAGGGATGTCCTAGTCATAAGACCTGATCCGTCTTATGTTATATTTATATACATATATAGTAATTTGTGCTTAGCATATTTCTATGCGTTTCATGGCTATATATCTGTCATTTCCATCTTGTCCATGTGATATGTGCTTCTTGAATGTGATTGCTTACTTACATTCATATTCTGTGCTTGATTCTGTATTACAGACATTTTGGCAGTTTGATTCATTTATGTCATCTGCTTATTGCTTATTGATGTTCCATTATCTATTTTATTGGTCGATGTATATTAGATTCACTAAGTATCATATATACTCACCCTCTCACTGTTTACCCTCTTAGGTGCAGAGTAGGAGGCAGATATCCCAGCTCTTTTGACTCTCTATGGATTCTGCAGTCTCATAGCAGTGTAATTATATTAAACACTGTATTTTTTTTTATTGTTCATATCCTAGCTGCTCTATGGGTTTTGTATGGTATAATTAGAGTATAAACATATATGTATGGGAATATTGGAGATTATTAATGATATGATTATAGTATATACAGAATGAATGACAGAGTGACAGAATAAATAGTGTTTATGTGAGTGAATGGTTATATATTGTTATGCGATTGATGATGGGTAAGATATGTTTACATTGCTATATTGTGATTGTATTGTAGTGCTTGATGGGTTTTACGGGTGTCGGTAGCCTAGGCATCTCCCGCACCCTAGGACCGTCGTGATCCTGAAATGGATAGTGACAGAGGTGGTATCAGAGCTCTGTGCTTACAGAGCCTAGGTTACAGAGGAATAGTGAATAAGTACAGTATGAGTAGAGTTAAGGGAACCATGGAGCATAGGAATTCCTGTATCGTCATTTTTATATTCGTCAAATATTTATAAGTGTTCTGCGTTTCTGTAATATACTGAGTACGTTTTTTATTTTTCAGACAGTTTTACAGAGATGTTTGACAATGGTGACGGAGATACCAGGGAGGCAGAGCTAGCCTCTAATGAGTCATCAATTAGAGAGTATTATGTTTCAGAGGGTCCGTCCAGATCCTGACAGACTAGGGATACAGAGAGGGGCGAGGACCCCTGGAGATATGAGATGATGAGGGGGGTGATGGATCTGCATAGGGAGCTGGCAGAGTTGAGGCGGGAATGTCAGAATGTACCGCCACCTCCAGTACCAGCAGCAGTGCCACCCCCTATCGCCTCTGCTGCAGTGCCAGATGCTCCAGCTCCTATACAGCCAGCTATGGTTCTTGGAGAGCCAGTTGTGTAGAGAGCCTGCCGAGTTATTGATGAGGGCTGAGTGTCTATGTTTAGCTTTCTGAAGCTAAACCTGTCTGAGTTTAGAGGCGACAGAGGCAGTGATCCAGTTGATTTTCTGGAGGAGGTTGAGAAGGTAGTTCAGAGATTATCTTGTTCTGATCTTAGAGCTGTAGAGTTGGTTGGGTTGTTGTTAAAGGGGAAGGCATGGACTTGGTTTTCGAGGAGGATGAAACCTAGACTGTATAGTGAGCATCCACCCGCATAAGCTGAGTTTCGTCAGGGGTTGATTGATAAGTTTATTACAGAGGGTGTGAAGACCCGGAATCTGATTCAGTTTGAGCAGTTTGAGCAGGGGGACAAGTTTGTAGAGGAGTATACAGAGGAGTTCATCTGACTGAGTAGATATGCCACTCACAATGTTCCTACTGAGGCTGCTCTGATTAGCAGGTTCAGGAGAGGATTACATACTTCGCTTCATAATGCTCTATTGGCTACTGAATTCACATATCTGACAACAGTTATCGATAAAGCTACTCAGATGGAAGAAAAGTATAGAGCAAAGAGGGCTAAGAGAGATCAGAAAAGGAAAGGAGGTCTAAGATCTCAGAGTAGGCGGGGGGAGAGTAGCTCCCAGCTTAGGCAGATTGAGCCAGTGCTTCGATTTGATCAGCAACCTTCATCAGGTAGTCAGAGGAGGAGGGTTCAGAGTAGGGGACCATCAGTGCAGTCTGCACCTTCCTATTCTTAGGGTTCATCTAGACTTGCTATGCAGATGGCTACTGTACCTATTTGTAATTTTTATGGCAGGAGGCATGGAGGGGAATGTCGTAAACAGTCAGGTGCTTGATTGAAGTGTGGGCAACATAGTCAGTATATTAGCAGATATCCCTTATGGGGTAGTCAGTAGCCATCTGTTATGGTTTCTCAACCTACAGTACATATGAGTCAAAATGAGGTCAGAAAGTCTCCTGGTAGGGGCAGAGGCAGAGGCAGAGGTAGAGGGCAGGCATCTAGCAGTGGTCAGGCCCTAGCAGGTAGAAGCTAGGGGCGAGTGTTTGCTGTGAACGCTCAGGAGGCACAGGGATCCGGCAATGTGGTCACAGGTACTATTTTGATACAAAATGAGATTGTTGATGCTTTACTTGATTCTGGTGCTACACACTCATTTGTTTCATCACAGTTTGCACCTAAATTGAAAAAGGAGAGATAGTTGTTGAGTGTGCCTCTAGTGATAGCTACTCCTATGGGAGGGAGTGTAGATGTGTATTATTATTATCTTGCCTGTGTGATAGAGATTGATGATAATATTCTGCGTGTTGATTTGATTGAACTGCCTTTGTTAGAGCTAGATGTGATCCTTGGTATGGATTGGCTAACGACACACCGTGCAGTTATTGATTGTTATAGAAAGAGGGTTAGATTCTAGCCTGAGGGACAGCCTGAATTTGAATTCCTAGGTGATCAGTGGGAATTCGGGATTAGTTTTGTTTCTGCTATCCAAGCTAGGAGGACGATAGGGAAAGGTTGTTCAGCCTACTTGGCTCATGAGATTTATATGCATAAGATTGCTGTAGATATTGATCAGATATTAGTGATTCGAAAATTCTCTGATGTTTTCCCTGATGAGTTGCCAGGTTTACCTCCAGGTAGAGAGATAGAGTTTGAGATTGAGGTGTATTCAAGCACCGATCCGATATCCATTCCTCCATACATAATGGCTCCAACAGAGTTAAAAGAGCTAAAGGTGCAGTTGCAGGAGTTATTGGATAGAGGATTTATTAGACCGAACAGTTTCCTGTGGGGTGCTCTAGTCTTGTTTGTGAGAAAGAAGGATGGATCATTGAGAATGTACATCGATTATAGACAGCTGAACAAGATGACAGTGAAGAACAAATATCCGTTACCACGGATTGATAATCTGTTTGATCAGTTGCAGGGTGCCAGTCATTTCTCTAAGATTGACTTGAGATCTGGGTATCACCAATTGAGAATCAAGAAGGGTGATGTACCTAAGACTGCTTTTAGGACCCGGTATAGACATTATGAGTTTTTAGTGTTGCCATTCGGGTTGACTAATATACTTGCTGCATTTATAGATTTGATGAATAGGGTGTTCAGGCCATTCTTGGATAAGTTTGTCATAATGTTCATTGATGGCATCCTTATCTATTCTAGGAGTGAGGAGGAGCATATAGAGCATCTGAGGATTGTATTACAGACAGTTCGAGAGTATCAGTTATATGCTAAGTTGTCTAAATGCCAGTTCTAGCTAACCAAAGTGTGTTTCCTTGGTCATGTGATTAGTGAGGAGGGTATTATGGTAGATCCTTAGAAGATTAAAGCAGTTGCAAATTAGCCTCAACCTTCTAGTGTTTCAGAGATTCATAGTTTCCTTGGTTTGGCAGGATCCTATAGGATGTTTGTGAAGGATTTCTCTAGAATTACAACTCCGTTGGCTAAGCTGATGCAGAAGCAGGAGAGATATATGTGGATGGATGAGTGTGGGAATATTTTTAAGACTTTGAAGAATTGCCTCACGATTACTCCAGTGTTAGCATTGCCATCAGAGGATGAGAAGTATACAGTGTATTGTGATGCTTCTCGCATTGGATTAGGATGTGTTTTGATGCAGCTTCAGAGAGTGATTGCCTATGCTTCTCGATAGTTAAAGAAGCATGAGGGAAACTATCCAACACGTGATTTAGAGATGGTGGGTGTAGTGTTTACATTGAAGATATGGAGGCATTATTTGTATGGTTCTAGATGCGAGATATATACTGATCATAAGAGTTTGCAGTATATACTTCAGCAAAAAGATCTGAACCTCCGACAACGCAGATGGGTTGAGTTGCTAAAGGATTATGATTGTGAGATCTTTTACTATCTGGGCAAAGCTAATGTAGTAGCTGATGTATTGAGCCAAAAATCTATGGGCAGTCTAGCTCACATCTCTGTTGTCAAGAGACCTTTGATCCGTGAGATGCAGGAGTTAGCGGTTATGGGTGTAGAGTTGGATTTGGGATCCCTGGATCAAAATTAGGCTCTGATAGCCCAGTTTCGGGTTAGACCATTATTGATTGATGACCTTAAAGTGGCACATGATAGAGATCCATATCTATTGAAACTGAAGGGTGATGTTCTGAATGGTAAAGCAACAGAGTTCACTGTAGAAAATGATGTATTGAGATGTGGGAAACGGATATGTGTACCAGACATTGATGGGCTTTGGGGCCAGATTATGAGAGAGGCTCGTTATTCATCGTATAGTGTACATCCTGGGATTACCAAGATATACCGTGATTTGAGAGATATTTATTGGTGGTCTGGTATGAAGAGGAATGTAGCTCGATTTGTCTCTTCATGTTTAGCCTGTCAGTAGGTTAAGTTTGAGCATCAAAAGCCATATGGCTTGCTTCAGGAGATAGAGTTGCCTGAGTGGAAATGGGAGCAGATTACTATGAATTTTATGGTCAGTTTACCGAGGACTACACGGGGTTATGATTCCATATGAGTTATTATAGATAGATTGATGAAGTCTGCTCATTTCCTAAAAGTGAAGTCTACTTACTTTGCAGCTCAGTATGCACAGTTGTATATGGACAAGATAGTTCGGCTTCATGGAGTGCCAGTGATGATCATATTGGATAGGGGTACGCAGTTTACCTCTCGATTTTGGTAGAAGTTCCAGGAAGCTATAGGTTCCCAGTTGCGATTCAGTATAGCTTTCCATCCATAGACCGATGGACAGTCAGAAAGGACCATCCAGACTTTGGAGGATATGCTGAGATTATGTGTTCTGGATTTCAAGGGTAAATAGGATCAGTATCTGCCACTGATTGAGTTTTCCTACAACAATAGTTACCATTCTTCTATTGGAAGGGCTCCATATGAGGCACTGTATGGTAGGAAATGCAGATCTCCAGTATGTTGGGTGGAATCAGGAGAGAAATATATTTAAAGGAGACGATGGAAAAGGTTCCTATCATTAGAGATCGGATGAGGACTGCTTTCAGCAGACAAAAGAATTATGATGATCCGAAGCAGAAGGATGTGCAGTTTGCAGTTGGTGACCATGTCTTTCTTAAGATCTCGCCGATGAGGAGTGTGATGAGATTTGGAAAGAGAGGGAAGTTGTACCAAGATTTGTAGGCCCATTTGAGATACTTGATAGGATTGGCAATGTCGCTTACAAAATGGCTCTTCCACCTAGTTTGAGCCATGTTCATCCAGTGTTCCATTTTTCTATGCTGAGGAAATATGTGTCTGATCCATCACATGTATTTGAGGTGTAGAATATTGGGGTTAATGAAGACTTGTCATTTGAGGAGCTACTATTAGAGATTGTAGAAAAATAAGTCAGGAAATTGAGGAGCAAAGAAATCCCAATGGTTAAGGTGCTATGGAGGAATCAGCTGATGGAAGAGTGCATGTGGGAAAGCGAGCAGGACATGATGGACAAATATTCCTTCCTGTTTGATCATTGAGATATGTATAGATGTATGTATATGTATATGTGTATTTAAATTCGAGGATAAATGTTTTTGAAGGAGGGTAGAATGAAATGCCCTATATATATGCATAACATATTTTTATGAAATAAATTCTCAGTATATGGATTAAAATTATCGAAATGGCTAAGGATAATTTTAAAAACTAAGTTAGAGCGAAAACGAGAAAATTTTTCGAAAATCGTCGGTACCGATATCGTTGCCGTAAAAATAGCAGTATGGTTGACGGATGAATTTCAGAATTTGGATTGAGGATAAATGATAATGTATATTCATGTGTGAATACAGTAAAAATAAAGAGGTAAAAATATTTAAAAACACTGATAAAGTAAACGATGGCAAAATCATAAATAAAGGGTACTTTCGGGGAATAGTAAAATTTTGACTGTCTGAATTTCAGATCAACTCTGAAACTATTTTTATAATTAATATTAATAAGAATAAGATGTTTGAATATTCACTTTGAATTTCAATTTCAGACGAAATTGTCGGAATGAATTACCGAACGAAAAATGACCAAAAGCAAATTTTAGAAAGTTGAAAGACCACAAGAGAAATTTATCATTTTTATCTTATTATATAAGAAAGACTTAGACAAATTTTTTCCATCTATGACTTCCATTCTTCCTTTTCAATTCATTTTTTCTTTGATTTTGTGAAGAAAAAGTGTTGAAATCCTAAAACAAAAACCATACAAACCTTAATCTATCAAATTAAGCCATAGAAATTCATGGAAATTCAAGAACAAAGGAAGGGGAAATTTCAGCTATTTGAACTATTTTGGGTAAGTTATTTAATTTTTATTTTTTATGATTTAATTAGGTTAATTAGGTATTGGTAGGATTGGGTAAATGGTTTAATTGCATCAATTGATGCATTAAACAATTTTCTCCAATTTTCAAACCCTAAAGTGAAGTTGTAAGGTTTGATTTTATGCATATAAGTTAGAATGTGTAAATTGGCTATATAATAAGTTAATTGGGTATTAATTGGTGTTTAATTGATGTTCGTATTGTTGTAGAAAATTCGATTGGAGAAAATCGTCGATTTTGGCCTATACCAAGGAATTGAGGATTTGGGTAGCAAATCAAGTTTGCTTGGTAATTTGGAGTGATAGATAAGTCTTTTATGCATCAAATTACTTGCCTAAATTGTTAGAATGAAATTTGGAATCCATATGCAAAATGGCTATTTTGGCCGAACCCTAATTGTGCAAAATGCCTAAGTTTTGTTCTTTGCTTTTGGCTTGTATTTTCTTGTCTATTTGATTCAATTGTTGAAAATTATTGAGTTGTGATTGTTTCCTATAAATTGCTTTCCATGTGTATATTTATTGATAATTGGGGCAATGTCAATATTGCACCAAAATCATGCCGAAAAATCCGTAGGCCAACCATTTGAATGCCACCGTCGCCAGCGACAATGGCATGCCAATTGCATAAACTTCTTGGTTGCAAATGACCATTTTATGTTTGTTTTCATTTTTGATCGTTAGACCTTTGGTCATCGTTTAATCGATAATTATTGATATCTTATTGACTTTAGGCTCATTAAATTGATTTCTAATAAGTTATTGATACTTACCGATGCCATTAGTTGAAATGGTATCTATTGATGTGTTTATTGTTTCTATTGACTCTGAGGTGATTTGACAGAGCTGCCGTGCCGACAGGGTAGTGAGTTCATGCTGTCGGCCTTGTGCACATTGTATTGATTAATACCCTGTACTAGGAAGGGATGTCCTAGTCATAAGACTTGATCCGTCTTATGTTATATTTATATACATATATAGTGATTTGTGCTTGGCACATTTCTATGCGTTTCATGGCTCTATATCTGTAATTTCCATCTTGTCTATGTGATATGTGCTTCTTGAATGTGATTGCTTACTTACATTCATATTCTGTGCTTGATTCTGTATTACAGAGATTTTGATAGTTTGATTCAGTTATGTCATCTGCTTATTACTTATTGATGTTCCATTATCCATTTTATTAGTCGATGCATATTAGATTCATTGAGTATTATATATACTCACCCTCTCACTGTTTACCCTCTCAGGTGCAGAGTAGGAGGCAGATATCCCAGCTCTTTTGACTCTCTGTGGATTATGCAGTCTCGTAGCAGTGTAATTATATTAAACACTGTATTAGTTTTTTTGAATGTTCATATCCTAGCTGCTCCATGGGTTTTATATGGTATAGTTAGAGTATGAACATATATGTACGGGAATATTGGAGATTATTAATGATATGATTATAGTATATACAGAATGAATGGCAGAGTGACAGAATAAATAGTGTTTATGTGAGTGAATGGTTATATATTGTAATGCGATTGATGATGGGTAAGATATGTTTCCGCTGCTATATTATTATTGCATTGTAGTGATTGATGGGTTCTACGGGTGCCGGTCATCTTGGCATCTCCCGCACCCTAGGACCGTCGAGATCTGAAAACGGGTCGTGAGAATATATATATATATTAGATGTTTTAAAGTTTGAAATAATAATAATAATAATTAAACAAATACACATGAATTGATTGGTTATTTAACTAATCAGCTTCACTTGATTGGGCTAGAAGAAGAACGAAATAGGCATAATAGAAAAGAGAGAGAGAGAGAGAGAGAGAAGATCACCGAAAAATCTTTCCTCCAGCTATCGTTTTTGTCACAACCACCACTGTTGGAATCAGCTAGCTCTAGCGAATTGACCAGTACCTTCCATGACTGGAACTGATGGCCGGCGGCAACTCATGCATCTTTCAAAGTGTTGTCCGGTCACTAAGCTTCTTTTGTGGATCTCGGCTACCTTCGGTACTAGATTCCAATGATTTTTATTCTATTGGACTTCACTCGATCCAAGCTTTACGATGATACCAAGTTTGCCTCTATAAGTGACTGGAGCCGAGACCAAAAATAGAGAATACAAGTCTTTTTTTGGCAACTGCAGGTATTTCAGGTGTTCTTATCCGTCAGAAATCAGGTACTATGAAATGAGCTATTTAGTTCTTTAGTTGTCAAGTTTGTGAGTTGATATATTTTAATTTAACTATGCATTTAAACATGATATGTAAACATTGAATGAATGAAATATATATATGTATATAAACTTGTCACGGCCTAATTTTAGACCATGATGGTCATAGGGTACGGTTAATGCCAAGGCGACTAGTACCTCGAAGAACTCATGTTTTTACTTTAACTTTTACAATCATTGCTTAACCTGCGAGACATTTTAGGTGATAATTTTTTTTTAAAACATCATAATATTCTTACAGAAAAACTGACAGAGTTTCCTTTATAACTCTGACTTAAGCTATCCGTAAAACATAAAAATTACACTTCCAATATAACAAACATCCCTTTTAACCTCCAGTAATCAATCACAACTCAATATGCACTTCAATATTTGCATTCATAACTCATATCATATACACATCATATAAATTCTCATATCATATATATGTACATCACTAACATATTTATATCATATCTGATTATCATTTTGATCATATTTGATACTATACTTTTAGTCAATCCAAGCCCTATATACATTATATACCAAGGAACTTCTATACACAGGAGTGACCTCAAATACATACATCTGTGATCCAAGGCTGAAGATGATGTAGCCAATGGATGTCTGCCTCACTGAGGTCCTGAAAACATATAACTACTGAGGGGTGAGTATAAGATTATACTCAGTGAGTCAATATATATATATATGAGTATGCAACATTATTCATGAATAGTCATATTTATCGATTAATGATCTGAAAATATGAATACTGGTGATAGCACGATGAAATACATATCATAAACCATAATGCATATAATATAATAGGAGCCTGTAACATATTAGATCATATCATATAACAAACTGTTACTTCACTTATCTTCCATCACATATCCACCCAATCACATCATGGTATAGAGAATTTACCCCTCCCTAGCAGAGGTCATAAACTATATTTGTGTACACAGCCGATGGTTTGTTTCTACACCATCAAAGTAGTCCTGTTATAACATATTATATGCAGATATCTCATATAGCATAAATATATCAATATAAGTCTCAAATATGACTTAAATGATGATATATAACATTAATAAGTCCAAAGAAAGAGTTTGGATTAATTTCATATTTTTGCTCGAGTCCGTTTCTCATTTTTCAGGCACTTTCTGGTTTGTCTTGAAATCAATATTTCCATGGCATTTTCTTTATACCAATAACAAATACATATATATAATAGACAATTGGTCTTGGTTTCATATTAAAAAGCCTTTTAGAATGACTTTTATAGCAATTCAAAGTTCATGCTAATTATAAGCATTTCGGTAGCTCTGTTTTAGGTCATATTGGCAAATCTGCCCAAAAATGGATCATTAATAGTTTTCAAGCAAAGATATCATTTCATATGCATAAATACATAACTTATGAATGAATAATGCATCAATAATATATATAGACTCACCTTTATCAAAAATTCCCAAATAGTAGTCCAAACAGGCCTAGTCAGCCCGTGACTCGCCGTTCGCAGCCTTAGCTCGGGACGATTCTCCTATAATAACCAAATTACTCTTATAAGACTTATACTCATTACTATCCATATAAAAACACATATCATGTCATATTCAAGAATGTTATCACATATAAACACACATTGACACATGTTATACATCAAAGACCCTATATCACTCTTTTAGCACTTTTCCTTTCTTTTATGCATCAAATGCATTTCTATCATCATATTTCATTCACATTACACATATTCATCATTAACATGCTAAGTTATGAACTTCCAAACACTTAGCTCAATATTCCATACCAAACATACATCAAATTTCAAGTATGCTTCCAATCACTTAT
>CANXYC010947276.1:0-18868 GCA_948193065.1 Aleurites moluccanus
TTATAAATTATTAAGCTATAAAGAGCTTGTTATTATAATGCATGCCATATAGATAGTTATTTTTGGGTTCTTCGTGGTACTGGTCGCTTATGCATCACCCGTACCCTAGGACCGTCATGATTCCCAGGTTGGGTCGTGACAAACTGTCATCATATTTATAATTGTTACATTCCGATAAATTGTTATTATGCATGATGATGTTATTCATACTGAAAAATATATATATATAAGGTGAATTAGTAATGCATCTCATGTTTATAAATCCACTGAGTATTATATACTCACCCCACTTTGTTGAATCATTTCAGGGAAAGGAGAGTGAGGTACGGATATCCCGGCTACGTGTATATTCCCAGTTGCGGTGCAGATGTATAGTCCTTTCCTAGAGTAGTATAGATTACTCCATGATATTAGCTGTGTATATAAATATTTGAGTATGTCTTGTGGATATGTAAATGTATAATTATATGTTGTGATGTGTTTGAATATTTTGATATGGGTTTAAATGTATGTTATGTATTCATATTTTAACAGGGATACAGTTGATATGGTAAGCTTATATGACTGTGGCATATGGATAAATGATATTATAAGGAATTGCTATATAATTGTGATGTGAGTTATGTTTGGAGGTTGAAAAGGATTTGATATTGATATTAGAAGTGTTTTGTTGTGTTTTCTATTTGGGCAATGTTAATATTACAGGGGAGACTCTGTCCGATTTTTCTATAAACAATAAGTGTAAAAAAAAAAAAATAGGTCGTAAAATGATTAAATGAAATGAAAGCTTGTAACTTGAGTTCTTCGTGGTACTGGTAGGTAAAGTATTCCCGTACCCTAGGACCGTCACAACCCTATAGTATGAGTTGTGACAGCTAAGGATTATAAACCTGGCTCTGATACCACCTCTATCACACCCCAACTCCAATGGTGCGACGGTCCTAGGGCAAGGGTAGGCTTAAGGCCACCATAAACCCGTAGAACTCACATATCCTGGATCTCATACACAATTATATCAAATACAATATCATATAATATCATGTTCATAATCCATATAAGCATAATTCATTTCTTTACTATATCATTTCATAATATCCTCTTGTTCCTTACTGATCAAAAGATGCATCTCACATCACTAAGGAACAAGAATACTCAAAAGGTAATAATTCATATATCATATATATGTTATCATCCTCAAATGACTAACTACGGAGCTCTAAAGTATACTCCCAATACATATTGTGTCTTAATACCATTTAATGAATATACATAAATATCTCAAAATTATTACAATGAAGGCTTCTTGGGAGAATGAGTCAAGAAGCTTGATCTTCTCTACTAGCTACCTCACAAGCTACACTATCACCTGAAATCCACAAAAGAGGAGTGAGTCTTCAACTCATTAAGATATGAACATCATAAATTAAGAATCTGAATATCAAATCATAATCATGTACATATATTTATATATATAGGTATGAAGAATCTCAAGCTTTTACTTGAAGGAACATGAGTGCTTATAATAATTAGCACTATCGAATCATATCACAAATCGAATCATGGTTCTTATTTAGAATATAAAATGCCCACAAAGAATAGCATTATCAAATTTCATATGATAGACTTAATCTCATATCATAACATATGTATCAGTAGCCTTGCTACCTTAACGTGAATGCATGCTTGGCTAGGCATACGCCTAGAGCTCATGGTCCCCTCTAGATGGAACACTGATAAAAACCCTATCAGCTGGGCTTCCAAAGGGCACGATGGACAAATGAATTTACTCTCATTAGGAAGAGCGTTCTATCCATAGGGTCATATGGTTTCAATCTCACAAGGAACATATTGGTCACAAGACCATCAACATATATCATCATTCAAATCGGGTATAACAAGTAAGAAGCATATGAACTTGATTCAAGAAGGTTGATCAAGTCATTTACATTATATATATATATATATGTAACATAGGGAAACTTTCGATTTTAGAACATCATAATATTATTTCAAAGAATCAATAAACAATGAAATGTTCATACATACCTCAACACAAATTTCTCTTGAACCTCCTTTAACAATTAGCTTAACACTTAACTCTTCAATTTTCTTGATTTTCTCCTCCTAAGAATTTTTTTTCCAAATATATAAAATTAGGGTTTTCCCAAATCAATAATATTTAACATGATTTCTTAATAATTAATCATCTTAGAGTTTCTATCCTTAATTCCCAACATCAATGTAATTTATTTCTTAAGGAATAATTTGCATTTAATTCGAATTTACTGTTCATGCTACTATTCATGACAGTCCAAAATTCTGATTTCTCCCACATTAATTACCATTAATAACTTCAAATTGCTTGCAATAAATTTTATACACCCAATATTAATTATTCCAATCAACAGACTTAAATAAATCTAAAGAAAATAACTTTGGAAGAAAATTTACCTTATTTCTCTAACACTAAAATTCCTGAGATTTATTGCTTAAATCTGATGATTTCTTCCTTGAAATATGCTAATCTAGAGTTCTAATGCATTAATGTTGAGTATTAATGCCTTAGAAAATAAATGAGACTGACCTGAGAAAAGAATGAAGAATAACAAAGAAAGAAGTAAGAAAAATATCGTGGAAAATGCTACTGGATGGCTGGGTTTAAATAGACCACTACCTAGAAAATCTAGCTCGCCAGCTCACCTCGGCAATGCTATCTCGCCTAAGCCAGCTCGCCAAACTTATCCAGCAATGCCACTTCGCAAAAGTCACTTCGCTATCCCAGCTCGCATGTGCTACCTCGCATATGCTGCCTCGGCAAGGCCTCTTCGCCAACTCATTTCGCCTATCTCCCTCTTCGCCAAACTCTGCTCACGAACTGCCACTTCGCACATTCCCTCTTCGTATAATGCCTCTTCGCATAATGCCACCTCGCCAAATTCCTATTCGCCAAACCTTACTTATCATATGCCACCTCGCATATGCTTCTTCGCCAATTGCCATATCGGCAATCTCACTTCGCCACTTCACCACTTTGCTAGCCCACATTGCCAGCTCGCAAAATGCCACTTCGCATTTTGTCGGCTAGCCACACCAAGTCTCTGCTGTGCTGAAACCTTTCTTGGACAACTTACACTTAATCAGCTCGCAAATGAACTACAAACATCCAAACTTACTGATTCTTTTTGCCACTTAAAATAAACATACAGAGACTCAACATACCAAAAATTTAAATCTCAAAAGCAACTACACATACAACATCCAAACTTACTGATTCTTTTTGCCACTTAAAATAAACATACAAAGACTCAACATATCAAAAATTTAAATCTCAAAAGCAACTACACATACCATGGTGACTCTCTAAATGTCACCTAGACTTACTGCCCACAATCCATCCGAACAGGTATGATAATTTTCATTCTCCACTGAGATATACTTATCCAAAATTCCTGAAATTTTACAGCCAATACCACAACATATAAAAAATATTTTTCATGTTTATACCTTTGACTTAATCTAACTCAGTCATTCCCAGAAATTCCAAACAAACACAGACTCCCTGCAGAACTACTCAACAAGACAAGTCTTGCTCAAAGGGACATAACTCAACTCACACACAGAATTCTGCCAAGTCATTTTACAGATTTTCAGATGAGACATAAATTCATAACTTTTATATTTTACACTTCACCAAATTATTTCTTTAAGACTATATAATCAGTCTCACAAATTCCTCCAACCAGAAATTTACTACATTTCTCAAACATTCATACATTTAATTAATTAATTCTTCAAGCATACAATTTAATAAATATCCAACAAAAATGGCAGATATTACAGTGACAGTTTCATTTATACTTTTAATGTTATTCCTAACCCAAAACTGAGTATTTTAAAAATTACACAGTCTGCACAAAAAATTATTTTTTACACTCCCAATAATTTATCATTCTTATACCCTCAACTTCACATTTCTCACAGCTATATAAAACACTTCTATATGCTCATTCTATTCATAACATGATACAATCTATATTTAAGCATTATCAATATTAATATCTTTATCATTAGCATATATCATACCATATTCATTTTTTTACCGTCAGCTATCATTTCAATTTCAGTAACAGTTAATATATATATACAAACTATTTAATTCCCATAATATACCCCCATGGAGCTCTAAAATATGAACTGACTAACTCCACCAAAAAAGAATTTACATTGGAGTCGTTGGATGTCCCAAGTACAAAGGAAGGAAACTGTCTTGGGATTTTTTTTTTGCCCATAGTACTTCTTTCCTGAAAAATAATTAAACAAACCACAGGTGAGTACAATTATACTCAGTGAGTAATACACATATTATCTTACTTGTAAGGCTAGGTTAGGGCGTTGCTTACAAGTAAGATAATGATGACATAAAATATACAATAATAATGGGTTCACTAATCTGTTGAACATTCATAAAGTTGAAGTCATTTAACATATGAATTCGGTTTCACATTGGTATTAAAAATTCATAGCATATCATATCGTAAAATCATAGAATCATTATTAATCACTTAAGCAGAGGCTACAATCTGGTAGCATGCTATTTACTCATACGATTGATCAAACTGCATGGCTAGGACTTTAACCCCCTCATAGCTAGGATCATTAAACCACTGTTCACAATATCATTAAAACTTCTGTTATTTTATTAATGTCATACATATAGTGCTTAATCATTAAGTATCAAAAATAACTTAAGCACTTCCAAGGGTTTAATACATAAAGCATTAGGTCAATCATGCAAATTCATTTAAAATGAATCATTTGGGATTATAAAAGGGCATGAAATTAATCATGGATCATACAATCAGTATTTTGGCCAATAATGAAATTTCATGGCAATTTCAATAGTGTAATTTGAAGGCAATGTTAAGCAAAATAGTATGTATATTACTCTCCTCACTGAACACTTCACATTTCCATTCCTTTTCCTTAGTTATATTTCTTTGCATTTTTCAGTTTTCATTAGTCCTTTATTTATTCTTGACTCTACATATTTAATTAATACTAATTTAGATACTATTTAATATAAAATTACATTACTTATACTTATATTAAAGAAAATTCCTCCAATTTTCAAGTTTTAGATTTTGCCTATAAAAAACCTTTACTAGCAGCCTATGTTTCATTCCTCATATCTCTCTCTACATTTATCCATTTACTTCAATTCTTATTCCTACTTAAACTAGACATATTAGGTTTTAATATATCTAAATTTCACCTAATTTCCACTATTATATAATTTATGGTGTCGGTTTAAACTTAGCCTTGCAACCAGCCCTATTCTGCTCTGTCACCATATTCCATCAGTCTTTACTTTTTAGCCTATAACTCAATATATACTTATCCAATTACTTTGATTATTTTCCTATTTACTTTAGACACTTAATATTATAACATATCCAAATTTTAGATTATTTGGATCACTGTACAATTGTTAGTGAATTTTCAAATTTCACATACAGTTCTAAAATCTCTATCCAAACATACCCTGTTTCCATGGCTAAAATTAATTCCGTGTTCATCCAATTACAAAACCAATTTACAAAAATTTATATAACATATAAATGATCATCTTTCATGTTTAATACTTTTATAATTCAAAATTTAAGGTTCTCATATTAATAAAATTCAATAGCCTATGTTCTGTTTATCAGTCAATTCTGACAGGTGATACTTATGACTCAATATCTCATAAACCACATATCAAATTGAAAAATCATTTTACAATATAATACATAAATAAACACTTTTACTGTTGAACACTTTTTCTAATTCATTCTCTATAATTCTGTATAATTAAAACACTTGAGTCGGTCACAGTTTTTGCATAATAACTCTTTTCTCACTTCAAATTTTTGAAATTACTTTTACATAAATCTAATTAACATATTTATATACAACTTTTATGTTTTGACTAACCTCAAATTCAGTCATTAAAAATTTGGAATTTGAACTACAATCTACTGCCTTAACACAAATTTCAGAATCCATATAAACCCTAATTCATCTTTATCTTTTTTAGCTCAATTTAATCAATTCTCTACTAAATTAATCCATAGTACTCTTAAATACAGTTAAAAAGGATAAGTTTAGAATTATTATCTTGTACTTGGATAATTCTTTTCCTTCTCTTTTTCTTTCCCAAAACAATTTGACCTACTTTCCTTCAACTTTCCTTCTTCACTCTTCTTTCTCTCATTAATTTCTTATCTAGCTTGGTTGGTTTCTTTGAAAGAGATGGAAGAGTATTTTTGGTTCTTTTATCTCAAATAGTTCAGCCAAAACTCCTAAATATGGCAACCACCTCTTTTCTTTCATACATCAAAGTCAAAGAAATAAAAATTGTGTAAAAAATTCTAGATCTTATACACTTGTACATTTCCTATCCATTTAACATAAAAAAAAAAATTATTCAAATTTCCTTCCTTCCACACACTTGGCAGGCCACTCTTGGAGGTATTCTCCAGAATTTTTAATGCTAAAAATAATATTTTATTGCGGGTCCCATAACTTTTGATAATTACACATTTTACCCATAATTTTTCTTAATTATAATTGCTGCCACAAATTTTTTTAATTCTTTTCAATTAAGTCCTTAAATTATTGACTTTTAAGTTATATGGAACCTTATAATATCCTTAGTACATCAATTAAACTTAATCATTCAATCTATGTAGCTACAAATTTTTACACCGAACCCATTTCGACAAAACTTTGAAAATCGATAATTTACATCTCTTAATTCCTCTCTTATTTTGTATCCATTTTCATTTACCTTAAATATCATATATACTTCAATTTATTTTTAATTAATCCAAAATCCATCAAAATTAAATCATATAAAAGAAATTTGTTAGAATGATATTAATTAAAGAATAAATAGGCTAAAAATAGCTATTGAGGAATACAGAAGAAATTTAAGAATAAATGTTACTGAAAAATTTTAAAAATGATAACCGATAGGATTATCGATAGAGAATTTTTATATATATTTTAAGAAGTTTTTATAGAAATTAATTGAGGATATTTAGAATTAAGATTCTAAAATATTGAGAAAAATAATTTGAGATTCAATATGAAATTAGAGAGAAAAATGGATAGGAAATAGATGAAAATGATAAAAAAATTCGACCCTTGGAAGAATTTGTCGTTAAACGATTTTTAATTAATTTTCGACAGTAATTTATTCAATATACTCATATATCATTAAAATACTCTTAAGCTAAAGGTAAGTGAAAAATAATATTTTAAATGGCTAGCTAATGTAGGGGTGTCTTCTAAAGAATAGATTTTCATTTAAAGACTCAAATGGGCTATCTAATGTAATTCATAGTATTGACTTTTTAAGTCAAAAGGTTTTACCCTAAATTGGCTTTCTCATTTTTATATTTAAAAATGCTATATTTATGTGGTATCAACAAGTATCTATAAGCAAGTTCTAGCATAAGAAGCATGATGGTATCTACTCAATAAAAATAAGATTGATTATGATCAGTCCAAAGGTTGAAAAATCACACAAGATAAAGGTAAAATTACCATACCAAAATCATATTTCCAAAAATTAAATATCCATTTATATATTTTCTAAGATATAAATCATAAAATACAATCATATTAAAACCAGCAATCTCACAAGCTCATGCTTCACAACTCAAAAGAATTCAAGAATAATTCATTACTAGGCATATATTTTTAAAAACTTAAATTTAATAAAAATTTAAATACATAAGTAAATAAAGCAAATAAGTAATCCCTCCTCCATACTTAGAATTTCACATTGTCCTTAATGTGAAGGAGAGATAAAAATAAATGAAAGTTAGAATATTTACTTACAGTGTTTTTCGCAGTCAAACCCATTAAAGCTAATTTTAAAAGGAAAGTTAGATTATCAAGACATATAAGAAAAGCATTAAGAAGCAAAATATTCAAACTAATGAATTAAATCCAAAATATTCAAACTAATGAATTAAAACTAAAATATTAATAATAAACATAAACAACAAAGAGATTAAAACAATAAAATAAAGCAAGAAAATTTTAACCTATAAAATAAAACTTAAATAATATTTAAGAAATAAAAAAAAATAGCTTAATTCTTAATAAAAACTAAAAGTATTGTTGTGGTATCTTTTGTGATGATGGTCCTAATTCTATTGGGCAATAAGCTTTAAGGAAAACGGTAAGGATTAACCAAATCGAAAAAAGGAGTCGTCACTCGATTTTAGGTGTAGCCAATACTACAAATACAATGCATTGTCTTTCTCTAAAAAATGAGTGGTGATTTTATCATTGACTAAATACCAGGCCGTCTTATCCAGAGATCCAAATAAGAAAATTAGATACGAATTAGGGAAGATATTAGGCACCTCAGCCGCCTGGCCATAATAGCCAACCTTCATTCTAAGCTAGAAGTTCTAATAGAAGATAACTAAGACATACTTTAACAATCAATTCAAATGTGCATCAACCAATAATTCACTAACCACAAGGCATATAAATAACTCTATCATAGCACATAATTGATTGTACTAAAAACTAGACCGAGCATAATTTTCAAGAAAAATTGGAATAGTCACAAGAGATCTTACTTAAAATCCAACATCCTTAAATAGAATTATACAAGGTATAATTAATCATACAACCTCACATTGTAACACCCCAGAAGACTGTACATGAGACTATATGGATGTAAGTTGTAATACCCTAAGAAAAACATATCTTGTATCCATGAATTGATTCTTAGTTTATGGTTTAAAAGTATTGAAATGATAGAAAATAATTTTAGAGACACAGTTAGAAAGCAAATGTAAAATTTTTTCGAAAATTGTCGATGTCGAGAACATTACCTGGAAAAATAGCAGTATGGCTAATTTAAGAATTTCAGACCTAGACTTGGGGGGATAAAATAAGTTAATTTTATGTGAAATTATGGTGAAAAGAACGAGTTGAAAAATACTTTGAAACACTGAAAATGAGAATAATGGCAAAATTATAAATAAAGACAACTTTGGAGCTAATTTTGGAAATTAACTGTTTGGGATCCAGAAATGACCCAAAACTAGTTTTAAAGGATAAAACAAATTAAAATAAGGTATTTCACTCCCAATACTTGAGGTTAAATCTAAATAGAATAGACAAAATAAATTACAAAAAGTTTTGGGGTCAAAAATACAAATAAGGAAAATTTTAGGCCAAAAGTGCAATTAAACAAAGTTGTGGGACCCACCCTTTCTAGAAATAGGCCAAGGTGGCCGGACATAATGGTGGAGGAGGTGATTTTTTGATAGAAAAATGATTAATTGATTTATTAATTAATTAAATAGGTGCCAAATAAGCCAAATTCTAGAATTTTCTATTATTTTTTTTTTCTTCAATTTTTTTTATGGCTTTTGAAAAGATGAAAACTATATGTTAGCTATCATTTTTGGAGAGGACCACCAAAACATGAAGGGGAGAAAAGCCAAAAAAATATATCTTCCAACCTTTCCAAAGAATCAACCAAAAATAGATAGGAAATGGAAGAAAGAAGAAGATTTATGAAGAAAATGGGATAGAAAAGTAGTGTTCAAGCTTTTGGTGGAGTAAAAGGAGGTGAAATTCAATGTCACACCCCAACTCTAGTGGTGCGACGGTCCTAGGGCAAGGGTAGACTTAAGGCCACCATAAACCCGTAGAACTCACAAATCATGAATCTCATATACCATTCTATCAATTTCAACATCATACATTTTCATACAATGATTATTTCCATACATATAATTTAACATCAATCATATCTCTTCTATTATCATTTCATATTTTCCTCTTGTTCCTTAATGATCAAAAGAGACCTCTTATATCACTGAGGAACAAGAGTATCCAAAAGATAACATTCATTCATCAAAAATATTCTAGTATCCTCGAAAGACTAACTATAAAGCTCTAGAGTATACTCCAAAACATATTGTATCACAATACCATTAATAAATATACAAAATATCTCAAAAGAATTATTACAATGAAGCTTCTTGGAGTAAATAAGTCAAGAAGCCCGATCTTCTCTATTAGCCCCCTCACGAGCTAAGCTATCATCTGAAATCCACAGAAGAGGAGTGAGCCTTCAACTCAGTAAGATATGAACATTATACAATAAGAACTGAATATCGAATCATGGTCATGAACAAATAATTATATATATAGGCATGATAGAGGTCATGAGCTTTACTTGAAAGAAATGTGGTTCTCATAATAATTTGGTTATATCAAATCATGTCAAAATTCAAATCATGGTTTATATTTAGAACAAAGAATGCCCACAAAGTATGGCATTATCAAATCTTATCTGGTAGAACTGATCTTATATCATAACATACGTATCGGTGGCCTTGCTACCTTAACGTGCACACATGCTTGGCCAGGCATGCGCCTAGACCTTTTGGCCCCCTTTAGGTGGAACACCGATAAAAACTCTATCGGCTGGGCTCCCAAAGTGCACAATGGACCAATGAATTTACTCTCATTGGGCATAGCGTTCTATCCATGAGTCATGGTTCTAAAATCATAATAAGCATATTGGTCGCAAGACCATCATCATATAATATTATTCAAACCGGGTTCACAAGCAAGAAACATATAGACTTGATCCAAGAATATTGATCAAGCTATTCACATTGTTCAAGTATATAAATATATATATGCAATAGGATAATCAATATAAGAATAATTTGGTCATTTTAATTCCAAAGAACAATAAACAAATAGGATATTCATACTTACCTCTTACATAAATTTCTCTTAAATTCCTCCTTAGAATTCTACTCAATTAATTCCTCAATCAATTCGAATTTCTTCTCCTAAAAATTCCCCAAATATACAAAAATTAGGGTTTCTCCAAACCAATAATTTTCAACATGATTTCCTAATAATTAATTATCTTAGAGTCTCTATTCTTAATTCCAAACAACAATTTCATTTATCTCTTAAAGAAAATCTGCATTAAATTTTCAGAGTTACTGTTCATGGCAGTCTCACCAAGTTGATTTCTCCCACATTAATTACCATTAATAGCTTCAGATCACTAGAAATAAATTATGTATACCCATAATTAATTATCCTAACCAATAGACTTAAATAAATCCAAAGAAAATAGTTTAGGAAGAAAATTTACCTTATTTCCTTCAAACTGAAATTCTGAGATTACTGCTCAAATCTTAATGATTTCTGCCTTAATACTGACTAATCTAGAGTTTTATTGCATTAATTTAAGTATTAATGCCTTAGACAAGCAATGAAAATATTCTGAGAAAAGACTAAAATTAATCGAAGGTAGAAGAAAGAAAATCGTGAAACGCTACTGGGGGGTTCCCTGGGTTTAAATGAACACTGCCCCAGAAACACGCTAACCAGCTTGCCAGTCTTGATCCGGCAATGTTGCCTCACACATTTCAGTTCGCATATGCTACCTCGCGTATGCTGCCTCTTCAGACTCTCCTCGCAACTCTTTCTCGCATATGCCACCTCGGCAATGCTTCTTCGCCTCTTCGCCTCTTCGCGAACTGCCACTCCGCACATTCTCTCTTCGCATAACACTTCTTCACATAATGCCACCTTGCCTTATCCTCTTCGCCAAATCCTCTTCGCCTTAGCTCTTCGCCAAATCCTCTTCGCCTTTCCTCTTCGCCAAAGCTATTCACCTTTCCTCTTCACCAAAGCTCTTCGCCTTTCCTCTTCGCCAAATCCTCTTCGCCAAATCCTCTTCGCCTTTCCTCTTCGCCTACTCTCTTCGCCAAATCTCTTCGCCAAATCTCTTCGCCAAATCCTCTTCGCCTTTACGTCACTTATCATTGTCAATTCGTAAAATGCCTCCTCGCATTTTGCTAGCTCGCCATAACAAAATTCCTCTAAGTTAAATTCCTGCCTGAATATCCCACACTTAGCTAGCTCACAAATGAGCTAAAAATATCCAAACTTACTAATTCTTTTTATCACTTACAAATCAATATGTAGGAGCACAACATATCAAAATTTCAAATCAAAAGAATCAACACACAGACCATGGTGACTCTCCAAAGGTCACCCAGACTTGTTGCCTTAGAATCTCTCCGAATAGGTCTGATATAACCCATTCTACATTGAGATACACTTATCCAAAAATTCTGAAATTTTACAGACATCTTTACCACACCCAAAGGAACATTTTTTATGTTCACACCTTCAGCTAATTCTACATCAGTCATTCCCAGTAATTTCAAACAAACACTGCATCCCTACAGAAACTCTCAACCAGACCAACTTTACTCAAATAGACACAACTCAACACATATATAGAATTTTGTCAAACCATTTTACAGAATTATAGCTAAGACATAAATTAACAACTTCCATACTTTACACTTTATCAAATTTTGTCTTTAAGAACATGAAATTATCATCACAACATCCTGCAGCATCCAAAACAGAAATTCCTGAAAGTTTCAACATTCTCATTAAAAAAAAAAATTTAATAGGTTCTCCAAACATACAAAAAAATCAATAAAAACACTACAAAATGGCAGATATTATATTCAAATATTTTGATTTGAGGTAATAATTCTAAACTTATCATTTTAATTGTATTTAAGAGTTCTAAAGCATAATTTGGCTAATAATTGAGGTAATTAAGCTGAAAATGTAAAGAATGAGTTAGGGTTTATATAGTTTCTGAATTCTGTTTTGAGACAGTAATTTGAGGCTATTATTCCAAAATTTTAATAACTGAATTTGAAGATGGTTAAAACATGAAAGTTGTATATAATTTTATTAATTAGATGACTGTAAAAGTAATTTGGAAAATTCAAAGTGAGGAAAGAGTTATTGGGTAAAAATTGTGACTGGCTTGGAATTAGGGTTATGAAAAAATGCTACTGTGTTTTTATTATATATAATGATAGAGACAGAATTAGAAGATGTGATAAACATAAAAGTGTTTATTTATGTCTTATATATAATATTGTAAAAGAATTTTGCAATTGGAATTGTGGTTTATGAGATATTAGGTTATAAGTATAGACTGCCAGGAATGACTATTTAACAGAACATAGGTTACAAAATTATATTAATTTGAAGACCATAAAATCTGAATTAAAGAAAGTGTTAAACATAAAAAATGATCAATTATGTGTTATCTAAACGTCTATAAAATTGTTTTATAATTGGATAAGTACGGAATTAATTATAGACATGGAAACAGGATATATCTGGATAGAGATTTCAGGGCAATAATTTAACTTTGGAAATTTACTAATAATTATACAGTGATCCAAAGATTCTAAATTTGGATATGTTATAATTTTGAATTACATAAATTGGTTAAGTATTGATTGAGTTATTAGAAAAAGAACAGAATATGCCAGAATAGGATTTCAGGCAAAATGCAGGGTAGCAGGACTGATTGTAGCACTAAGTTTAAATTAACACCATAAATTATGTAGTAATTATTTTAATGTGAAATTTGAATATGTTAGAAAATTATAAGTTAAGTTTAATTAGGAATAATAATTGAAGCAATTGGATAAGTTTAGAGAGAGATAAGAGTAATAAAATATAGGCTGCCAGTAAGATTCTTTATAGGCAAAACCCTAGTAATTTGGAAATTTAAGGAATTTTCTTTAATATAAATATAAGTAATGTAAGTTTATATTAAATAGTATCTAAATAGAAATTAATTGGATATGTAGAGTTGAGAATGAATAAGAGACGTGATGGGTACCAAAAGAGATAAGGCAAAGAACCAAGGATAAAGGAAAAAAGGAATTGTCGAAGTTATAAGCTAAGGTGAGTAATGTATACATCATTATGCATACCATGTTTGATTTGTTGACCCATGAACATGTTTTATTTTTTATTAAATGCCACTTTGTTATTGATGGTCATTCTTTGATCTTTCTAAAGATTGAAATTTATCCATATTTATTGATTGCTATTGATATTGAAATACCTTTTGTGTACTGATTGACAAGTAAACTAATGTGTATCGATCGAAAGCCATTGCACTATAATGTTCCTAATGATTATTGGCTATTGATATTGATTTCCCTTGACCCATTTTACATGTGAATTTGATAGAGCTACCGCTCTGACAGGGTAGTGGGAATATACTGTCGGCGATGTGCACATTGTATTACTGATGCCCTAGTTGGGAAGGGTTTTTGTCCTGACCATAGGGTCTGATCAGCCTCATGCTTACTGATACTGATATTATTGGAGATTGTATGTTCGCATATAGTCTATACTGATACTACTGGAGAATGTATGTTTACATATAGTCCATCCCTTTATCTGTCTTATCTATATGATACGAGTATTGTTTACCTGATTGTTGATTCTGAACTTATATCTTATTGCTTACCATTGATATTTTTATTACCATATACTTATATCTCATATATAATGATGTATGCATACTCACTGAGTATTTTATACTCACCAAATAGTGGTTTATAATTTTTATAGGGATGATATAGAGGAAGTTGATTCCAAGTCAATTCTTTTTCCGACTTGGAAAGTCAAGTACATCAAGGTAGAATATTATTCACTAAAGGTTATAAGTGTCCACTCATAGAGATCCATGGCACTGAGTATAATTAGATGATTGAGTATTATAATGATGTATGAATAGTGAAAAATTTAATATTTCAATGGCATTAAAACTATAAAGTGTAATGCTTAATGACTGATACAAGACAGTGATACTGAAATATGATAAAATGAAATTCATATGTTTTAGAAAATATTTAGAAGTGGCATGTATGACTGTTGAACTGTGAAGTTGAGGGTATAAGGTTGACAAATTATTGAGAGTGTCAAATAATTTTTAGTGCAGGCTGTGTAATTTTTGAGAGACCCGATTTTGGATTGGGAATAAGGTTAAAATTACAAAGAAAACTCTGAAAAATTTTCTGTAAAATCTATAAGTAAAAAATGGGATTTAAGTATTGATTAATGAATTAATATTGATTGAATGATTGATGAATGGACTGTTTAATGGGTTCTACGGGTTCCGGTGACCTTAAGTCTACCCGTGCTCTAGGACCGTCATGGCCCAAAAGTGGGTCGTGACATAAGTGGATCATAACAATGGATAAGAAGTTAATTGAAGAATAAATGAATTAAATTAGTTTAAGAAGGTATAAAGAGAATATTTAAAGAAAATTTTTACAAAAGAATTTTAAAGACGATAATAGATAGTATTAATGGTAATAGATTTTTATAATATTTTTAAGAAATTTTTTACTAAAATTTATTGAGAATATCTTAAATAAGGATCATAAATTATTAAGGAAAAATTATTTGAGGATTTATATAAAGTTAGAAAGGCAAATGGATAGTGAAGGAAAAAAAACCGATAAGAAAATTATAACTTAAAGTAATTGTCAGTTTTTTTATTTCTAAGAAATTTTTGACAATTAATTTGTTCAAATTTCTTTTATATAATTTAATATAGATAGATTATGGTCCAATTAAAAATAATATGGAAGTGAATATAATATTAATAGTGATTGAAAGTGGATATAGAATAGAAGAGAAATTAAGGAAACGTAAATTTTCGATTTATGGAGTTTTGTCGAAACAAGTTATGGATAAAAAAAGTTTAGCTATAGAGGTTGAGTTATTAAGTTGAATTGAGGTACCAAGGGTAATGTAAGGTTCCATAGAACTTTAATGGGAAGAATTTATAGACTCAATTAAAAAGAATTGTGGTAGCAATTAAAAATATGTAAAATTAAAAGTATAATTATCCAAAGTTGTAAGACTTACCATGCTAAATGTCATTTTAGTCCACAAAATCTAGAATTCTCCCAGAAAAAAAATACTTGGAGTGTTAGCTAAAGGGATAAGAAAAGTAGGATTTTTATTGAAATTTTTTTTCACAAATTTATGAAAATTTGACAAATGCCCAAATTTTATAATTTTCTCCATTTTTCATCCTTTTCATTAGCTTTGTATAAATAGGAAGGAGATGAATAGTCAATTGAACATCAAATAGCCAAACCATCTATGGCAAAGTCTCCAAAAAATATTTTTTCAAATTTCCTTCCATAGAAATGAAATATTTGAGCAAGGAAAGGTTAGATAAGAAAAATGATCAAGAAAAAAAAATTATGGATTTGCTATTCTTGGAAGAGAAAGGATGAGAGGCTTCACCTTAGGTAAGATTTTTAACTTGGTTCTTAATTTATTCTATAAGTTTTATAGCTAGAATATTTAATGAACTGAATTAATTGAATTAGGTAATCAAATGAATATGAAAGAAGTTAAAAAATGAATTAGAGTTTTAAAGAATTTTGGAAACAATTTAGGTCAGAAAGTTATAGTTCATATTAAATGGGCATAATGAATGAATTTTAGGAAGTACAAAACATAAAAGTTATAGGTATATATGTTTTGTATATTCCTATAAAAGGAATTTATAAAATTCGAAGTGAATAAGGAGATTTTAAATAAAGACTGTGACTGGCTCGAATGTAGGGTTTTTGAAAAATGCTACTGTATTTTTTATTTTAGAGAATATTAGAGACTAAATTAAGTAAAGTATTCAACATAAAAGTATTCATTTATGCCTTATATAGAGGCAGCAAAAGGGTTTTAGCATTGGATATATAGTTTAAGAGATATTAAGTTATAAGCATTACCTGTCCAGATTGACAAATAAACAGGAAAGGGGTACTATTTTCTATTAATTTGAGGACCTTAGACTCTGAATTAGGAAAAGTGTTAAATATGAAAAATATTCCTTATATGTGATATAAGTTTCTGTAAAATGGTTTTGCATTTGGATGAAAATGGATTGATTTATAGGCACATAAATTGAGTATGGCCGGATATGAACTACAAGACAGTAGGTATAATTTTGACGAATTATTGAGAATGGTTTAGTAATCAAATTGATATGAAATTGAAATATGTAGTAGTCTTATATATCTAGTTTAAGTAGAAAAAAGAATTACAACAATTGGATAAGTATAACATGAGTCATATGTAGAATGGTCTAGACTACCAGGATGAAACTAAAGTTTTGATTAACCTAAGGTATATGAATAAGTCTTGATCTTATGTTTTATTGATATGTGGATTCAAAGGATGGAGATGATATAAGTACGGGTTCTTAGTAAAGGTAAAGAAGAAATAAGTAAAGTGAATAGTTAAAGTTATTAAATGAGGTGAGTTACTTATACATCATTTACTCATGCTTATTTTCTTAATGTGATCTATTATAATCATATGTGATTGATCTTCATTTGATCGAATGCCTTCATGATCATTGACCATAATTGTTCTCCAAAGATTTGAACCTAAATTGATTTACTTCCATTGATTTGCGATTGAAATCAAATTGCCTATTGAATGGATTCCATTGAGTATTTGCTTTATGAAATTTTTTCTATGAGCCCTATTGAATTTTTTCTATAAGTCCTAAAGTAATGCACACCAAATACTAACCAGATGCAATATTGAATGTTTTTGAATGACCACTGTTGCACCTGACTAATTCTTGAATATCCTATTCATTGTTGTGTTATTCATGGAACCAATACCATGTTCATTGAACTATAGTATCCTTAACTAATCAATGAGCAACCACTTAAAGTATATTGTACTATACTGTTACTAATGATTATTGGATACTGCTAATGAACTAATATTGAAGCCTATTGGCTTCTCGCATATGTGGACTTGATATAGCTACCATACTGACAGGGTAGTGAGTAAATACCATCGACATTATGCACAATGGACTCTTTATACTATTTACCCTAGCTAGAAAAGGACTTGTCCTAGCTATAAGGCCTGACCCACTTTATGTACCTCACTAATACTTATATACTGTTACTGTTACTGGCCCTTTATCTGTCATTTCCACATCCTTACATATATATATATATGTGTTCTACATATATATGTGTTATTATTGCCAAATTGTTCAGCGACACTATTCTTTGATACCCATTCCTTTCACCTGTGGCATTTGGTGTGCAAAATGTTGATTTCTAAAATATAACATTGACACTCCTTTTACTTGTTCTTCTTATTCACTATTATTTACTTAACTTCCTAATTCTTGTTCAGTGATACCATTTTATTGTTACCCATTGCTTTTACTTGTGAATATGATACCGTAAACCCGACTACCCAAAGTTATTCATTATTGTTGTCCATTTCTTCCACCCATGGCATTTGATGTACAAATTACCTTCCTATGAAACGTGAACATTGATAACCCTTTTATTTATTCTCATTAATTATTATCACCTTCCAATTTTGATAACCCTTCCATTTGTTCCTCCATTGCTACTCATTTAATGTATATGTTTTATGATATACAATTAACTCACTGAGTATTGTTATACTCACCTCATAGTTATTTATTATTTTCCAGGAATAGATAGTAGTAGCCGCATTCCAAGTCACTTTTTTCTCTGACTTGGGATATTAAAGAGTCATGATAATTATTATATTTTGTGAAGTCAAAAGGTAAACTCTTTAGAGCTTTATGATACTGTATATAGATAAGTAAATAATGCATAGGGTATTATGTATATAATCAAATTGATTAACATGTTATAAGCATAATAAGATTTAGAAAAAAAAAGCAAAATGACAGAAACACATTATTAATAAGATAATGTAACACCTCAGTTGAAAGGCTTAGAACACAACCTTTAGAGGCAAACCAAAGGGGATTTTCTTATATGTTTGCATGATATGTATGATGCATGTTTATGCTTAAATTGAATGAATATGCATGTTTTAGATGGTTTTACACATGTTAAAGTACATCAAAGGCTGTTAGGAAGAA